>OVAX01002350.1:0-30600 GCA_900406405.1 Lepidium africanum
ATAGTTTCCGTCGGAAAATAAGTATAAATTTCCGACGGAAATGTTTTCCATTGGAAATATCTAAATAATTTCCGACGGAAAACACGTCCGTCGGAAATTATTTAGATATTTCCGACGGAAAATAGATCCGTCGGAAATATCAAAAAAATTTCCAACGGAAAATAGATCCGTCGGAAATATCAAAAAAATTTCCGACGGAAAACATTTCCGTCGAAAATTTATACTTATTTTCCGACGGAAACCGACGGATTTAATTATTTTAAAATTAATTAAAATATTCTTCGGTTTTCGTCGGTAATCACCTAGACATTTCCGACGGAATTTGTTTCCGTCGTAAATGTTTTCTGATTTTCCGACGGAAACAAATTCCGTCAGAAATTCCGTCGGATTTAGCTACCTTTTCTTGTAGTGCTTGCACGATCATAAGATTCATGTTGATGTGGCTAAGAAAGCTACACACCATCCCAGGTAAATTGATTTTCCATGTTATAGAGATTTGTCTCCGTAACACTAGTTGTAACTTATTGCTAGAGTTTTGATCCCACTACCGAAGATCAAAGTTGTTATTTTTGTTAATTAGGTTTTGCATCGAGCACAAGGTGGTTTGGTAAGGGATTTATCTATTTGCCTCTTGAGTTTGTTATCAAAAGCAAATTGGATGAAGTTTTTTGGTATTCATGAAGAGATCACAAGGGTTTTTGATAGTCCAGCTACGAAGACTACCTTCGACGAAAAAGCCTTTTGATAGAAGAAAATGAGACAGTGGAAGGACATGATGAAGATACTGATTCTGTTAAGGTACCTTTTCTTATTGTCTTCAAAATATGTCATGCTCAGAAGAAATTGCTAGCATTCAATAACAGAACTCTTGCTACAAAGTTCAGATGACTTGTTCTGGGGAGAAATCTTCAGATGAAGCTACTTTTTGTTGTTGTGCAGTTTAAGTCCTATTATCCGTGGAGTCGTACTAACACACTTTGCGTGGCTGTTAAATTCAGGAAGTTGCCATAAGGAAAAAGACACTCTTTGTTGCCGATCTCTCTCCCCAAAGTGATATAATTGATGTGTAAGTCGTACATTTAATATCCTCTTTTGTTCTCGGAGAAGGTTTTCATGATTGATATCTAGTCCTCCTTTTTTACAGCTGCAAATTCTTTCATAACGTTGGACAAGTTCTTAGTTTCGACTTATTGTAAACCACGAGGAGAAGCATGTGGGTTGTGGCTTTGTCGAGTTTGTAAACCGCAAGAGTAGGCATGCTGGCTATGGCTTTGTTGAGTTTTCTTCTGCTAACAAAGCAAAGAAGGTGAGAGTAGTTTATAGCAATGATGAAAAAGTATTAAAGTTGTCATCTGAAAAGTAGTGTATACTTTGTGATGAAAAATATACTAGTTATTTGAAAGTATGATTGCTGATTAAATCTTTAAACTGTAGGCCCTCAAGAAGAAGGGTGAATATTTGCACAATCATAAGATACTTCTTGATGTGGCTAAGGTAGCACCATACCCTCCACAACCCAAGTAAAATTGAATTTCCCTGTTATAAATATTTGTTTCTGTAGTACTAGTTGTATCTTATTTCTGGAGTTTTTGATACCTTTGGTATACATGGAAAGATCACAAGGGTTTTTGGTATTGATATTTCAGGTACAAAGACTACCTTCGGCAAGAAAGCCTTCTGATAGAAGAAGATGAGACAGTGGAAAGAGATGATGAAGATCCAGATTTTGTTGAGGTACCTGTTCTTATTATCTTCAAAATATGTCAGGCTCAGAAGAACACTTAGCGTTTAATAACAGGAACTGTTGCCACAAAGTGGAAAGATGACTTATTTTAGGGATGAATCTTTAGACGAGACTACATATTGAGCTATGCAATTTAAGTCCTTTTCTTCGTAAGGGTTGTGCTAACACACTTGGCTTGGCGGTTAAATTCAGGAAGTTGCTGCAGAAACAAAGACGCTGTTTGTTGGCAATCTCTCCCCTCAAACTACAATATTAGATATGTAAGAAGCACCCTTAATTTCATCTTTCGTTCTCAGAGCAAGTTTTTCATGACTGATATTTTGTCCTCCATTTTTTACAGCTGTGGATTCTTCCATTGTGTTGGAGAAGTTGTTCATGTTACTTAATGTAGACCACAAGGGTAAGCATGCTGGCTATGGCTTTGTTGAGTTTGCTTATGCTAACGAAGCAATGAAGGTGAGAGTAGTTAATAGTAATGATAAAAAAAGTACTTGTAGTCATTTTAAAAGTAATATATACTTATGATGAAAAAGATACATGTAGTTATTTTGAAATTACAATTGCTGACTAAATCATTCATACTCTAGGCGCTGGAAGAGAGGAATGGTAATTATTTGCACGACTGTAGGATTACTCTTGATGTGGCTAAGAGAGCTACATTCCCTCTACGACCCAAGTAAATTGATTTTCCAGCTTATTGAGATTTCTTTCTGCAACACTAGTTGTCAACTTTGCTAGATTTTGATCTCATTACAGGAAATTAATGCTGTTGTTTTTGTTAATTAGGTACAACCTTGCAGAGAAGCTTTGGTAAGGCACTCAACTATTTGCGTCTTGAATTTGTTATCTCAAGAGCACATTGGGTGAAAATTTTGGTATACAAGGAGAAATAACAAGGGTTTTTGATATTCTAGGTACGAAGACTACTTTCGAGGAGAAAGCCTTCGTATGGAAGAAGATGAGACAGTGAAAGGACTTTTTGAGGTACCTGTTCTTTTTGTCTTCAAAATATGTCAGTTTCAGAAGAAACGCTTAGTGTTTAATAACGGAATGGTTGCCGCAAAGTCTAAAGATGACTTATTATGGGGGAGGAATTTGCAGATGAGGCTACTTTTTTGTTGCTTTGAGTTTTAAGTCCTTTTCTTGTTAGAGTCGTGCTAACACACTTGGCTTGGCTGTAAATTCAGGAATTTTCTGTAAAAGAAAAGACACTCTTATTGCCAATTTCCCTCCCCAATCTGGAATGTTTGATATGTAAGTAACACCTTGTATGTTCTTTCTCGTTCTTGGAGCAAGATTTTCATGACTGGTATTTTATCTTCCATTTTGCAGCTACAGATTCTTCAGTGACATTACGGGAGTTGGTGTACGACTTATTGTAAACCACGAGGGTAAGCATGTGGGTTGTGGCTTTGTTGAGTTCTCTTCTGAAGAGCAAACAGAAAAGGTGAGAGTACTTTATATCGTCATGATGAAAGTACAAGTAGTCTTTTGAAAAGTAGTTATTTAAAAGTAGGGATTTCTAATTGAATCTTTTATACTGTAGGCGCTGAGAGCAAGGAATGGTACATATTTGCATGATCATAAGATATTTCTTGATGTGGTTAAGAGAGCTCCATACCCTCCACGACCCAAGTAAATTGAATTTCCCTGTTATGGTTGTTTGTGGAACACTAGTTTTGATCTCATTGTAGAAGATTAATGTTGTTGTTTTTGTTAATTAGGTACAACCTTGCAGAGAAGCTTTGGTAAGACATCTAACTATTTGCGTCTTGAATTTGTTAACAAGAGCACTTTGAGAGATAACAATGGTTTTTGATATTCCAGGTACCAAGACTACCTTTCTGCCAAAAAAATACAAAGAGACTATCTTTTTGCCAAAAAAATACAAAAAGATATACAGCGGGCCAACCCGTTGACTAGTTTCTGCAGTACGAAGACTACTTTCGTTGATGAAGAGGAAGCCAAAGATAAAGCTCATGTTCTAGTTAAGTTTTTGTCCGATCGTTAAATTATGCTTAATTTTAAGTGTTTTAGTGTTAAATTATTATCTAGCCTTTATTATCACCCAAGTAAGAGCCTTTGGGTGGGCCTTATCTCCCGAGCGATACAAATTTACTTTTCTCATATTTAATCTCAGCTTGATTGTGTACATTCAGTCTTTTATATCTTCCTCCAAAGTTAAAAGGAGTTGTGTGGTAACTCAGGACCCAGACATTGGTGTAGGTATAGGGCTTAGGGGTTACATGATTATGGTTTTAGGTTTTGGGGTGTAAGATTTTAGGATTTATGGTTTACGGTTTTGGGTTTATAACATTAGGTTAAGTCTAAGACGGAGATATGATGAATTGGTTCTCTGATCTTTTTTGTCTTTCATAAAGATTAAGAAGTAGAGAAGACTACAGGTTTTATACATTTTGAAGATGTGACCAAATGAAACCATTAGAATTTAACAAGGATAAAAAAGTAACACGAATACAAAAAAAAACAGAAAAGAAAATAAAAAGAAAAGCAACAAGTCTGCGTAAATAGAAAATAACAAGTTACAAGAGTTGAAAGTAAAGCCAAAGAAGCTATTCATATAATCTTAAAACAACAACTTCTTGTAACGGCCTCTCGGTCCCGTTTCACAACTTCTGGCAATGGACCTATCTTCTCAGATGGATCAGGTGCCGTGAAAATGAGCACAGAGACTCTTGATCCTATGTTTGTGGTCTTAACCCCATGTTCCGCACTTTTGTACTTCCCATTGCTCAGAATCTGCAAAGTGTCACTGACATTGATGACTAAAGTTCCATGGACTGGAGGGATCTCAGCCCATTGACCACCAATGCCATCTTGTAATAGAACTGTTAACATTCCCATGTCTGAGTGGCGACCAACGTCTATGGTTAGCTCAGGGCTAGGACAAGTAGGTCATGTTGACCATCTTGATCCCCATCAAACCATTGATTCTCTCTTCTTCTAGTTTTCAACCCTACATTATCCATCAGAATTTCAACTATTTTTTTCACCATTTCCATTGACGACTTCAAGAACTCTAGTGTCACCTCTCTTTTACCATTTACATAGTTTTGTGTTTTCCGATGTAATTGTTGTTTTTTCTTTGGTTTTTCCGGTTTTACTGAAGAAGTTCCATTTTGGAGAATGTTCCAGGGGATGATGGAGAAGTACACCGTGTGTCCAGTAACAATAACAGTGTCGGTTCTTCTTCTATGTATGGTGGTAGGCAAATCCCCATGTTCCATTTTCATGACATGCCTTTCAAGGTAAGAGCTTGGTCGAGTTTTACGCCTTACATGGTTACACAGTTATCAGATCCGTAGCTAATCTATGGTTTTTGCCTAATAATCTAGAGATTATATCTAAAGAACCATCCTTTTTGTTTCTGGTTGAAGGGGAAAGCTCAATTTACAATCTCGGATCTGTCTGAAGAAAACATGTTATATTCAACCTATGAGGATGAACTGTCTTCTAAAGAACTCGAGGATCTAGAAAGGGCTTCATAAAAGGTTAGTTACAATTACAACTTACAACTCTTTTGCCTGTAACTTTACATCTAAACTTCCTATTATTGACACAGTGAGCTTGCTTTGCAACCTAGGTTTCCTCTTAAATAAACTTATTCTTCTTTCTAGTTGACTGATGAGGCGCGCAAATGTTTCCGGGATACTTTCTACCGACTTGCAAGAAATACACAAGAGAAATCAGATTCACTCAGTACTACCTCAGAAGAGATGCCTGTGCAAACGTCCAGATATTATTATGGTGATGGACACAGGTACAGATCATTTCTTCTTTCTCTTATTTAAACTCGAAAGGAAATCATCTTGTTGTTCATAGGATCAAAACCTTTACTTTCTTCTGCATCTATTGATTCTTATGAGAAGACTGGTTAAAGTTGTTTAATTGCAAATTTTAGTGGTAGAGAGGACGAGATGAGCAAGTTTCCTCTACCGGAAAGAGTACAGTAGCTTCTGCTGGACTAATATCAACCATTGTCATATCATCATTTTCATGTGTAGAAAACTGTGTATATATAGAGAACTTAATGTTGCAAACTTCAGCTTTGATCTGTCTCAAGAATCTGGTTCCTTTTAATTTCTGCAGTGTGCTTTCTACATATAATTCCTGATGACCTAAGACATGCTTCTCAACATGAATAAGAGCATCATGGTTTTCAAAAGGAGTATCCTAAACTTTGATAAAGAAAACATAACCAGTATGATACTCAAAACGATACTCATTAATCGGCCTTTAACTGAATTATCAGGAAAGTTTTGAGTTTTGTAAGAATCATGAAGAAAAACAAACAAAAAACAGGAAGCAGGAGCCAATGTTCCATGAAGGTATAACTCAGAGCATAACCTTGCACCTGTATTAAAATGTCAAAAAACCAATGGCATCATCTGACTTTTACTGCCTCTACTTCATAGACAAGCCAAGCTTTCTTAGGCACACCTTTCTTCAATCTCTCCTCTTTTGAGTACCTGTGTTTTTATCACATCCAGAGCAAAAGACATGAAACAGGTTGTATAAACTCAGTAAGTTGTAGCAATATTACATTATTATGCTGACATTGTCAAATGAAACAATATGACATACCCGAGAGATGGTGGAATTATGATTCTTCTCTTATCACCAACTCGCATCCCTGAAAATTAGAGATGCAGCCGTTTTCTTTACACAGATATCAAAATTTTGAAAATTTTGGTTGGAAATCACTAATGCGTTAAGCCACTATACCTTCAACACCAATGCTGAGACCTTCTATGACCTTTCCTTCACCTGCAAGCAGCATTAAATTAATAGTAAAGAGTAAACAAAAAGCTCACTGTGTTTGAGGATGAGGATTCTACTATATCTGAAATCTTTACCTAAGCGGAATTTTAGCGGAGCTTCTCCCAAGTTTGAATCAAACAATTTCCCAGTGTCTTTCAACTTCCCAGTATAGAGTATACTGACCTGAAACAATCATCAATTGTTTTAAAGAATTCCTGCGGTTCTGGGAATTGGTATCAAGATTGCACAGAACGAAAAAGTATATAAAATGTCAAAAATTCTGACCTTTTTTCCTTTAACAGCTGATTTTCCATCCAACTTTCCTTTTTCAATTTCTTCAATCACTACATGTGATGAAGCCTCCGATTCTAGTGGTTTCTTAGCACCAGCTTCTTTCTCGATGTTCCTATTTGTTACGGGAAATAAGATTATAGGACTAGTTTATAACCAACACATCAATAAAACTCAAAAGAATATCCACTCAAACATATAAGAAAAACTAACAGAGACAAACTTTAGTAGAAGCTTGTCTTAATAACCTGAAGTTCATTACGCCATCTACCATGTATTCGCAATATATTATAATTACTTCCACTATATTTTCAATTAAAGTTTCTAATTCTAACTAAATAGTAAAGTAAATTCACTTGTCAACAGCTTGTTTCTTCCTCTCGGAACATTCAGAAAGATTATTCTGGACATTTGCTGTTTCCTCTTTCTTATCCCTTTTTCTCTTTTTCTTTGATAGAGTTGCATCACTTGATGATTTGATTTCCCTGTCATGTGCAAGACATAATATGTTCATTGATGTTTAAAACAGGGAGCTTCGAGTCACCATCACAAATCCGTAATACCAATGAGGAAATACATGCATTTAACAATGACCTGGACTATTTAGTGGATGCAGATACACTAACTAAAAGGCAACATTATCTGTTAAGTAGTAATGGTATCACTTACTTGTCAGTAGCTGACTTCTCATTCTGAAGACTTTCGAGCATATTTTTGTCCTCTCCGTCGTCTGAACTAATTTCAGCTGAACTCTTAGACCTTTCCTTGTTTCTTTTTTTCTTCGAAAGAATTTCACTGCCTTTCTGAATGGGAGAAAGTTTGACATCACCCAATGATTTATCCTCCCTGGCATATTACACATTTAAAGATTGTAAAAAGGTTAGAAAAATTTTAAAGAATAATACCAGTGCTGGTCTGTAGTGGGTAAAACTTACTTACCTTATATTCTGAGTTTTCTGGGTATTAGTTATTTCTTTTAATGTCTTCTCACATTTGGCAATAGGCTCACCTTTGTCTCTTGCCTTCGACCTTGTAACCCTGGAAGGCAGAGGACTGTCTGAATTCTTGATGTTGTGGTCAATATCATTGTTACGTACTTCTCCCGAATCCCCAGTGCTAGCGTCATCAGCTCCAGCCGAAATTTCATCAGAATCTGAATCAGAAACCTGAAATTTCTTCCTTAGCCTTCGACCTTTTCCAATTATTTTCTTGTCTTTAGTTTTAGCTGCCATCTCCTTAATAGATACTGAAAATGAAAAATGACTATCAAATATGGAGGTACAGTACCAGAAAAAAAGCACTGTGAAAATTCCAAATCTACTTTCAAGTAAGAAGATTGTGAGATGCAGATAATACAAATATTATATGGAGAAGCGCAGTACTGCTTTCTCCTCGAAAAGACACTAGTCCAGAGAAACCGACTAAGGGATACTAGGAAAAGGCTGAAGAACATAGCAAGCTATGCATGAGTAAGTGCAAAATAACAAGTCCAGCACAGTGGTAGCACTGATAACTCTGAAGATATAATCATGTTTAACTTCAACAAGCCAACATAATGTAGAAATTTAAAGTAAGAAGACAACGTAAAAACAAGATAGGGAATGACATACTTTCATCATCATCAGTACTAGACATGTGCGAACCACGGCCAGGATCATCATCGTTTATGAAACTATCACTGTAGTCATAGTCATCACTGCTACCTTTTTCCATGTCTGTGTCAACAATGTCCTCGCCATATGACTCCCTTTTGATTTAGTCAAGGATACATATAACAATCTATGAACAAACAATCCATATGCACTTTAATCCAAACTACATACAAGGATACGATTCATCATCATTTGGCCTCAAAGCGGTACTCCTGCCCAGAAAGTAACCCGTGAGGTGAAGGCTTCGAGGTCCGAGGACAGAGAAGATTACTTCATCAGCTTCTTCAAACTCCAGATTCAGTTGGCAAGAATCAACCTTGTCAGGAGACAAGACGCATAAAAAGAGAGGGCTTTTGTTCCCAACGTTACACTGAAGAATGGTTCTATTTGTTGCAGTACCAAGCCCCAACGTCGCCTAAACCAAAGATAAGCAAAGATTCAATCAATAATAACAAATTTTCAAGCGTTTAAAGCTACAAAACAGTGTCCCTACCCCAACACATGTATATGTAAGCTTCCAAGAAAGTTCAAACACACACAAATCAAGAGCAGACATCAAAAAATTAACCTAGCAGCGAAGATGAAAATAAACATATAGAGTCCCTAAGCACAAAATCTAAAGAACAAAAAATCAACGAAAATTTATGGTCGAAATCAAGATAAAAGACCTGGGAAAGGTGAAGTCTTCTTATTCCTGATGCTTCTGTAGCCTTAAGAGTGAAAGGCTTTCCTGGCTTCACTTCAACTCCTGCAAACACACAAATCGTTCATCAACGCCCAACTCCGTGAAAAAAAAAATTAAGTCTTTTATTTTCAATCGGGTTCATATTTGGTTTGGATTAAATGGAAAAGAAACGGTAACCCACCCCAGAAAGCCATAAAAGATTGAAATAGAATCGCAAAAAGAATGAAACAAGTCCCCAAAGCCGACGCTTATTAGTATTTTCTCCGTTCTGCAATGGGAACTTTGTAGGCGAGGGTTTTACTTTTGGCGCCTATTTATTTTCTTTGGATTTTTTTTTATTGGTAATGGGTTTTACTTTTCCATTTCTGTTGGCTATTCAGTAAAATAGAATAAGTTAGAGATTGTTTTGTAAATAAAGAAAATAAAAAAGTAAGAAAAGAACCCTGGGCAAAATATTCAGAACTGAAAAATCAAACCAAAACTGATTCGAAATAATAGGTATCGAATAGTATTTCGAACCGAGGAAAATACTTATTCGGTACTCTTCATCTATACTCGCGGTATTGGTAATATTTGGTACCGAACTGATACCCAAATGGGTACCTTATTACCTCGAAAACATGTAAACATATATGAGAATTTAGGGTAATTTTTCAAAAATATTAACGATATTTAGGTATTTTTTCGAGTATTCAGATATTTTTCGGGTAAATAATTGTATTTTGGGTATAAAATATTCAAATATACAGGAATCCTAAAACTTTGTCTAATATTTATACCCAACCTGAATAAGAATCGGTATCGGAACCGAACCGAATTGTATTTGGTTCCTAAATGGGTATAATTGAAAAACATGAATCCGAACTAATCCGGAACCTATCCAAACCCGAACCGAAATATATGCGGTTCTTAAAAGAGTATCAAAATTTTATACCCAAAAAACTCAGACCCGAATGGATACTATCCAAAAACGACCCGAATATTTGAATGTCCAGGTCTGCCCATATATTGATCATGCGATTGACTACATGAAGATAGGTCTTCTTTTTCTATCTCCATATTTCAGGCATTGCGAAGATTTACAGGTGTTGTTCCACGATGAGCTTGTAGTTGTACAGTTGTACTCTATTTACTCCCAACAGCTGTTGGTCTGTTATTTTTGTTGTGCATATCTAAACTTCCAAAACAGTGGAACATGAAGAGATTTGTGGCGGTTTCATGTAGCAGGGCAGATTTGCAACCGATGGCCATCAAGTGCTAGTTTACAACTTGTTTCAATGACTCACATTTTCTTTCAATGCCAATACATCAACTCATTTCATCTTCAACTGATTATGAACGATCATCACTCTGATTGTCTTTAGCTTACCAAGTTACCATAAGAAATTCATAATTTGAAAAAAACAAAACTTGCATTTGCAGTTACTTAGAACAACAACAAACAAATTCTATCCAAAGTGGGATTCTTTAAGTGTTAAATATTGTATTCATGATCCTCGAGTATAGATTCATATACATTCTCAACAAAAGCATACACATTTTAATAACAAAAGCAAGATTCACATCTGATGTTTGGGATTATTTCATTTAATCCTCAGGCCAAACACTAACCTTCTCCTTCTCAAACTTGACAAACAGAGCAGAGACAGCCGCAATAAAATAGATCTGACTAAACACCACAGCAGGAGTGTGGTACTTCAATACACTCTTACCCGTTGCTAGCTCAACCAAAAGCAACGCCAGTAGCCCTAATCCCGCTATTCTCCCATTAATCCGTTCGCTGTATGGGCTAAACCCTAATTCCACTTTCAAACCACCCGAAATCGGCTCTTTTAAGCTTACCGGTGGCAAATACATTCCTGTTCCTTTCGACGGAGACCCACTTGAGCCTTTCTTCGATTTTCTTACCTCTGCTTTCTTTCCCTGTCCGCTTCGGTATCTGAGTCGGATGTTTGAGAGACGGGACTCGAATTCATCAGGATCGCTGCCGGATTCGGACTGAGTTGTTTCCGGGTCAGGTTGAGTTTCTTCCGTGGACTCAACATTGGTGGCGTGAACAATAAAGACTCTTGGAGAATTGGGTTTCCCCGTGGGGTGAAAGCACAGAGACGGGAATGGATTCGCGATTTGTAGAGGTGTTATCGCCATTTTTTCACAGCTTCGTGTCTCTCTCTATCACTCTCCTTCTGTGCCTATTTGGATAAGAAAATATATTATTTTCTCTAAATTGTTTTTTTTTTTTTCCGAACTTGACATTTTGGTTTATAATTTTGTAAGGACTATATAGCATACTACAATTTATGTGGTATTCGTTTTTCTGAAAGGTTTTAATGGTTACTAGAATTTCCACATAATTTTTCCAAGCAACAAAAAATAAAAAACACCTCAAATGTTCCTAATAAAGAAAGCATATTCATCAGCCTTTGAAATTGTCGATGCAGTAAACACAATTTTGCGATGGAATATATATGATTCGATAGTATATCCCGGTAATATAGGCGAACGATAAATCGGGAAATTAGACGAAGCCATGATTTTAGAAGTATTATTCCGTAAAATATATAAAGTTGGAGATCCGTTTTGCAAATAAAGGGGAAAATAAAGTGGTAATAACGAAGATTAGTCTCTCCATTCTTTTGGTCGAACAAGACTCAAGTAATTTATCGCGACAAAGTTTTGTCTGAGAAAATGGCTACTTTTGCACTTCCCTTTTGTGAAATTCCGGAGGATCTCCAGCTCCGAGTCTTGTCCTTTCTATCACCAGCAGAGATCTCCAGCTTCGCCTGTACCTCGAAACGCTTTGCCTCGCTGTGTCAAGAAGATGGGAAAATCTGGCACGCTATGTGTGATCGGAGGTGGGGGAAGAAAACGAAGATCCAGAAATGGGGAAACGGTCAAGTCGCTTATAGACTCCTTTACAAGATTCTCAAGGGATTGGAGAATCTGATTGGTTTTTGGCGTCTTTGCGGCCGAGCAAATCCAGCTGCTTCATCTCCGCCGCTTGTTTTCTTCGATTGGGGTCCTTCTTTTGTATTGGGATCTAGGATTTTGTCCACCGGAGATGAAACATATCAGGTGAAGAAGACGCCATTTCTCTTGATGGGTGTCTCTCCGGAGGGACGATCTGAGAATTTCTTAGATCTCGGTGGTAATCTCAGATTTGGAGGTGATCTAAATGAGTTTGAAGCTTCTTCGAGCAACAATCTCGTCTCTGTGGATGTGAATTTTATGGGGAATGGACATATCATGGTGGAGGAGATACGATGCTTTACCAACAACAATCTGAAAGAAGAGCAGAAGAGCTCTGGGGACGAGAGCGAAGATGCGATCTCTCCGAATTTTTCTGAAATGTACACTCAATTGGCGAATAAGACGAGCCCAGGAGGTGAGAGAAGGAGACAGAGGAGGAAGGAGAAGGAGAGGCAAGCTTCGAGGACCAAGTGGGAACCAGAACATTTCATCAAAGTTGCTGATTGTTCTCCCACGCCTATGAAACCTTTACAAGGCTTATGGAAGGTCTCACTCAAAACTATTAAAGTTTATTTCAGCTTATAATATTATCATTAATGATGTTTTGAGGTTGAGTAAAAGCCTGGTCTTTATGGTAAGGGGAATGCAATTTTGCCTTTTACGAGTCTAATAAATTTATCTGGAAAGGTAATGATTTAAATGAACAATCTTTTGATTGTTTCTTTTATAGATGACAGATGTGTGTTGTTAAGTAGTTTATCAACCACATTCATCAGCTCATTGTAAGTGATCATTGAACTCGACAGGGCTTCTGTGAGGGGGGGAACATGGAGTTATATTTGGTCAAGTACGATGAAGTTGGAGGCATTATATGCAGAAGAGTAGTGGACTTGTCCCTCTCACGGCGCACTTCTCCTGTGTTCTGGTCCCCTAATCATGCGTTCATTAAGACTCCCTTTTCAGCTGAAGAAGATCTGCTGTTGAATAGTCGAATCCGTATCCGTCCACTGGCCGAAGTTCATGATAATGTTGTATCTGGAATGTTGTACATGAACTCTAGTTACGACCTCGTGTTGCCAGGAGAAGCGGGCTATGACAATGCATTTCCCAGAGGCGAAGGGCGGGTCTGGTTATATGAAAATGGGACATTCGGTTTCGGGTTTCTTCAAGATCAATTTATCATTGATCTGAAACGTGTTGCCCTAGAAGATGGTTGTCTAGCTGACGAGTTGGAAGCTTGGAAGTGATTCGCTTTTAGTGGTTGTGACTATCATAATCACCTTCTGTACATAAAAAAAGTCTGGTGACTTTTGTACTTTCAAGTTTAGTCTCATTTTAGTGGACTTAAACTAGGATGGTGGAATATCACCTTGTATTTATTTGTTTCCTCTAGATTCTGCAACTGTGCTGATAGTTCTAGAATTAAGAGATTTGTTGATTTCCTTGTAGATAATGATGTATTTCTTGCAATTGCCAGAACAATAAATCTGCTGCATACACTTATGCTAATAAATGATTCAGTTTGTTTTCTTAGAGGTACACTTGCTAATCATCATCATTGAATGCCACCGACCTGACTTAACCGTTCATCTTTAGGGTTCTTTTGTTATCGAGGACGCAAGAAAACTAATAACTTAGTCGCCTACAACAGCTATGGTGTTAAGAGTCTTGTGAGATCACCTCGCAACGTTCCAAGCTTTAAAGGGCCAATTTTGTCTTCAAATCAAAGCTGTGAAAGAACCGTCTTTGCTATAGGGGCTATTCAGTAAAATAGAAAAGTTGGAGATTGTTTTGTAAATAAAGAAAATAAAAAAGTAAGAAAAGGCGCACATATTTTAGCATGCGATTGACCACATGAAGTTTTGAGTCCTTTTTCTATCTAACCTTCTTCTCACTTTCCCATTTCCTTCTCCCTTCTTCCCCAAATTACATCTCAGTTCAACCAACATCTTTCTCTCTAACAGCTTCGAGCTTCACTCATGGCTGCTTCATCCTTCGTTGACGGTAGCTGATGATTCTTATTTTGAGTTTACTTATACACACACACATCTCTCGAGTTTTGTTGAATCTTGTCCATACGATCTAGAAGTTTTGATCCGATTTTGAATATTGAAACTGTATACTTATTTGGTTTTTGTTGGGCTGGAAAGTGGAAGCACTTGCTGTTTAGAGTTAGGCTGAAATATTTATTCTCGGTTGATTAATTGGTTGCATAATTGTCGGAGAGAATCTTCAACCGTTTCGGACATGTGATCGTCATGGTCCCTCGTTTTGTCTGTGGATTACCGAACAACTCATATGTTTTTCACTTCTCATGAATTTTGTAATATTATATCCAAATGATATAAACTTGATTGACGGAATGATTGAATTTCTGTTTGAAGTTTCCCGAATATTCAGATAGAGATGTATATTATACCAGATCTGGGTAGTTAAATTGACCTTCCATGTTAGTTAATTTGAGGTTTTCGTCTGTTGAACTTTCAGGAGAAAAAGATATGGAGAAAGGGGGTTTGATTTTACAGTCTAGTGAGAATCAAAATTCTATGACAGATCCTTCACCAACACCTTCACCGTCTGCAACTGCAACCGCACCAGCTTTGGTTTTGTCTAATTCAGGCAAAAGAATGGATCAAGCTGGGAAGAAAAAGTATGTTAAACAAGTCACAGGTCGCCACAACGACACAGAGCTACACTTAGCGGCTCAACGGGGTGATTTGGCAGCTGTACAGCAGATTCTCAAGGATATTAACTCTCAGATGGAAGGGATTCTGAGTGGAGAAGAATTTGACACTGAAGTTGCAGAGATACGAGCATCGATTGTAAATGAGGTGAATGAGTTAGGAGAGACGGCACTCTTCACTGCTGCAGATAAAGGGCATCTTGATGTCGTCAAAGAGCTGTTGAAGTATTCGAGTAGAGAGAGTATCGCTAAGAAAAACCGTTCTGGATATGATCCGCTTCATATTGCTGCTATTCAAGGTCACCATGGTAATGTTCGGCAACTCTCGGATTCGCCTTTTCACAAAACTTTGTCTTCTGTATGTAACCATAGTATCTAAATAAAAGTAGTTTTTTCTTGCAGCTATTGTTGAGGTCTTGCTAGATCATGATTCAACGCTTAGCCATACATTTGGCCCATCAAATGCAACTCCGCTTGTGTCTGCAGCTATGAGAGGCCATACAGAAGTTGTGAACCAGCTGTTATCCAAAGCTGAGAATTTGCTAGAAATTTCTCGGTCAAACCATAAAAATGCCTTGCACCTAGCTGCTAGACAAGGTCATGTGGAGGTCATAAAAGCTCTTCTCGCCAAGGATCCTCAGCTAGCAAGACGGGTTGACAAGAAAGGACAAACTGCACTTCACATGGCTGTCAAAGGGCAGAGTTCTGAAGTGGTGAAACTGCTGCTCCAAGCAGATCCAGCTATTGTTATGCAACCGGACAAGTCTTGTAACACAGCGTTACATGTTGCCACCAGGAAAAAACGAGCAGAGGTATGCATTACCCCGAGGGTATGATACATTTTCGAGAATTTTGATTGTGTCTTTACATGTTGGCATATTCTTTCAGATTGTAGAACTATTGTTATCACTGCCTGATACCAACGCTAATACTTTAACGCGGGAACACAAGACAGCGCTTGACATAGCAGAGGGGCTTCCAGCTTCTGAAGAATCTTCATACATAAAAGAGTGTCTTGCTCGTAGCGGGGCTCTTAGGGCGAATGAGCTGAACCAACCGAGGGACGAGCTGAGAAGCACTGTCACCCAAATCAAGAACGATGTACATATTCAGCTGGAACAGACTAAAAGGACGAACAAAAACGTGCACAACATTTCCAAAGAACTCAGGAAACTGCACAGAGAAGGGATTAACAATGCAACTAATTCGGTAACTGTTGTGGCTGTATTGTTTGCAACTGTAGCTTTTGCTGCTATATTTACAGTGCCCGGTGGAGACAACGACGACGGATCAGCAGTGGTGGTGGACAGAGCATCATTCAGGATCTTCTTCATCTTCAACGCAATCGCGTTGTTTACTTCTCTGGCGGTCGTGGTGGTCCAGATTACATTGGTAAGAGGAGAGACAAAAGCTGAGAAAAGAGTAGTGGCAGTGATCAATAAACTGATGTGGATGGCATCTATGTGTACATCTGTGGCGTTTCTTGCATCGTCATACATAGTGGTTGGGCGTCATAACAAGTGGGCGGCTGAGCTGGTGACAGTGGTTGGAGGTGTGATAATGGCTGGTGTTCTTGGAACCATGACTTATTACGTGGTAAAGTCGAAGAGAACCAGGATAATGAGGAAGAAGGTGAAGAGTGCACGCAGAAGCGGTTCTAACTCGTGGCATCATTCAGATTTCTCTAACTCGGAAGTCGATCCCATTTTCGCAATATGAGATGCATCTAATGAAAAAAAATTCATGTATATATAATTTTATTTGGTGAAGAGAGCTAGACGATTTACACTGCTCAACTCAAATTTGTTCCATAACAAACCATTGTCGTAAGAAATAAAAGAGCATCATAAAACAAAAGATAAGCACTGAAGTGGATGTGTTTGTAAGAGATTATCTTGTTGAGAAATCGTTTCTAGTTACTATCGGATCACTTCAGCTCTGAGAATCTTTCAAGCATAAGATCATCATCTACTGGGCCTGATTCAGAATTCGAACCAAGACTTGGACCTGATGAATTTGTGTATTTGATATAGATCTCAAGCTTACTTGGAGAGCAAAGAAAAGTAATCAAAATCGAAAGATACGCCACACTCAAACAAGATCGTATGTAACTAAGATCGTTGAGAGAGTTTAGTCGTCACAGCAGAAGTCACAGAGAAGACCAGATGATCCAAAAAACCACAGAATCATGTGAGGTCACACCTGAGAACACATTTGGATTTAGAATTACTTCTGAAACTAGTCAGATTACGCAGTAACAGACATTAGGGTGTGGCTGCATAAAAAGAATTCAATCCCGCAACAAGTGTTACAATTTCACCATTGGATCAGCTCGTTTCTCTTCTAGCAAACATCAGAACAAGATAAAGAAAAAGCTCAATACACTGTAGCAAAAACCAGAAACACTGGTTCTGAATTCTGAAGTTCATAAAACAACAAGGAGTATTCCGCATCAGCTATCGGTAAGAGAATTCTCATAAATTATTTCGATAAAGATACTATGATTGGTCTGGAAGCACACAAACACAAAGGAAACTGATAGTTGAATACATTTCCAGTTCAACAAATTAGCAAAATTCCTTCTATGCAACATTCTCAGTTTCCGACGCCACTGGTGCCTGCAATATATTGACGAGATCTAACGCTGGCCAATGCAAAGATCCAAGCATCGTACTATAAACATCGGAGCGAGATGGCATGTTTTCAATGACCTTGTAATCTTGAGGAGCGTACAATTTCTCCTCAAAGACGGCACCACCTAAGTTGTTGTCGAAGAGCTTCTTCTCTTTCTGGAAATTGATGAAAGTCTTTAAAGCAGTAGGGATATCTTCCGATTGAACGAAGAGCCAAGCGTTCATACCCTTCATACATGGCTTCAAAGACTCCCATTTGGTTCCTTCTAAGGCTTTGTAGACCAAAGTGTTCTTAGCCACTAGGAGCTTCGTGTTTGTGTTTTCACGGAGGATTCCACGGAGCTCTTGTAATTGCTTCACACTGAGGCCGTTATAGTTGATGCCGGTGATGAAATGGCAGTTCTCGAGGTTGATCTTCGTCTTCCCTGCAACGAGAAGAGCTCTTCTGAGACTAGACATCGTTTTACCAAAGCACGATTTCGATCCAGAAGAAACTAAGCTCCAGTTTCGAAATGAGAAAGGGGAAAGCTAGGGTTCCTGAGGTTTATGGTCAAATTGGGCTATTCTCGGTTGGGCTATTAAATTTTGTTAGCAAACCAAAAAAAGTTTGGTTTGATTCTGGTTTAAAAATGTTAACCGTAGTAAATGACGATTTTAAATTCCGATGTCCGGTATCTTGTTATGTTATACTTCAAAATTGCGTAGCAAACAATCATTTTTCCATCATAAAACATCGTTCATTGAAAGCTAAAGCTAATTAAATAAGCAAAATCCACAATAGATAACAATAGGAGTGATCACATATTATTGTATCGAATTTGGTATCTTCGAAGCCAATCTTCTCCTTTCTCGTAGTAATCCATTTTGGTAAATGCATTTCTCAAGAAGTTCAAGTCAGCAGCAAACGCAGATGCTCCACGCCAAGCATCCAGCACCGGGTCCATAGCTCGAACCACGTTTATGGGAGATCCACATGGTCTTATCATCCTAATCCCACATTCCAACCGTTCTTCCATCCCGGGAAGAAGGCTACACCCACCAGTCATCAGTATTGAGCTAGTTAACCTCTCCTCTAACTCTTTCTCATCGTGTGGTAGCCTTCTAATTGATGTACCAGCCATCTCGTCTAAGCCCACTTGGTCAATGCCAACAAGGCTTGGATGGAATAGGATCTCAGGACACCGGAATCTTTCAATACCAATCACTATCTTGTAATCTTCCTCTGTTAATGGACGAACTCGTGGAACATCCCCTGATGTTTGATTCGACTCTCCCTCTACTTTCTGCACAAATGTTGGGTCAATTTCTTGAAGCCTAGATGATAAACGAGCTAACTCAGCCTCGTCTGAATCAGGTCGTTCGTCATCATCATCATTATCCTTGCTCATAAGTTTGTAGAGCTGCCAATCTTCATCTCTAGCACCAAACGTATCCTCGCCTTTACCTCTATCAAAGGCTGCTGTTGTCAGTAGACGCATTCTCTCCCTCTGCGCAGCGCTTAGTCGCTCGCCTCGCCCAACGCCTCCAGACTTTTGATTCCCGTTTGTATTAGATCCATTTGTTTTTAGACGTTTCTTCTGCTCAACCCTCTCCAACACTTCTTTGTACTGAGCTCGCATCTCCTCTAAGTAAAACTCTGGGTTCTCACTACAACCACAAGATATACCAAAAACAAAAGGATTAATCTTTGCTCCTACTAACATTAATTAATGACTTGGTATACATACCGCCGTCTTTCCTCCTCTAGTTGAGTTATTCTCTCTTTTTGGAGTTCCTCCTCATTACGCTTTTGTCTAGCTCGTAGCCGACCCTCTGTTGTTGTTTTCAGAAATATCTGCCTCTTCTTATCTTTTAGCTGCAAGCAGTAAAATGAGAATCAAGAAAATTAAACACTCATATGAGTAAAGGATTTCTCACTGTTCTGGAAACAAACCTGCTCAGGAGTAAGCATTTCGTCAGGGACATTCAAAAGAGGATATTTGTCATTATTAAAAGAATCCATGTTTTCTTCTATCTCAGCTGGTTCATTCTTCGGCTCACCCTTGGCTTTTCTAAGCGACTGTGTCACTTTCAAAACAGTTGATTCTAGCTCTTGCCTGGATGTGTAACCAGTGCCTGACAAAAAGGATGGGATATCATCCTCTTCAACCTGGTCAAGTTGCTTCACAAGGAAACCTAAGCTTTGCAGTTCATTCTCCATTTCATTTATCCTGGACGATCTCTTTGCTTCAGCCATTTCTCGCAGCCTTTGACCTTGTTTTTCTTTTATAGCTGCCTTCCTAGCAATCTCTTCTTCTGATGGAGGAACTTCGGTCGGAGGGGGTATCCATGGAAGCTGCCAATATCTTGTTTTTTCTTCAGCTTCTTTCTTTCCTTCCTGGTCAGTTGTGATCATCTAAATTTAGTTTACTAGCATCACAAACTGCTTAAGAAAGAAAAATGAGAGAAGTGAATTAGTCAATTTACCTGGAATAGTCGAACTTCTGAAGCATAGTCAGGTGCAATATAACAGTGTTTCAATTTCAAATCTTCGGCCTTCTCCCACGTAAACCTAGACCTTTTGTGAAGTTGAATATGGCGAGAAAAAACATATCAGATCTTAAAATGTGAGTAATCACATTGAGAAGATAGATCCAGGGGAAACACTCACGAATGAAAAGGGTATTTGAGTGACAGAAGCTGCTTCAAATAATCAGTGACATGATATCCACCAATGTTAGTTCGGCATGATCCTTTATAATTAGGTTCTCCGTCAACAAACTGGTAACCAATGAAACCACGTACAAGATCACTAAGACAGATATGCATTATCAGGCCAATGGCCGACTAATTTCAGGAAAGGAATTGTTTTAAGAGAGAAAATAAGCAAGGTTGACACAAGGATGTATTCACAGTAGTCATAATTACATACCGGAATGGCGTGTGTTGTAGTGAATCCAGGACAGAGAACAATTCCATCTTTTTTACAAATTCCATGTAGTTGATTGTACTTGTAGCTGAAGACAGCATCAACTCCAAATGCTGTGACAACATGAGAGTAAGGAATTTTAATGAAAGAAACACAGAAAAGGATCTATAATTACTATCTATCATATAATTCAAGAAGATAATTAAATTTAGAAACCTTCAATTTTGGTGACAAAAAGAAAAATTTGGAAACCAAACAAATAACTCAGGTTCATACCAACTGCAGGCACTCCATAAGTCTCAAACAGCAGTTCTGCCATTTTGCTTCGAGATTGAACAGGGTTGCAGACACATTCAGTTATTAGGATTGGATGATCAATCTGTCCTGTCATCAACTGATATTAAATCGAGACACAAAGTTCTGACAGGTTATATAATGAAACTCATAATCAAGATGTAGGAAATACCCCTGATCCATCAGCGCCCAAACGATCAAACGCAAAGTCAAGAATCTAAAAAGGAAGAAAAACGAATTAAATAAGTGCCATGGATTCGACAATGATTGCATTAACAAATGGACATAAATATCAAAGAACTTGGAATACGAGATAACAGTAAAAGAAGCCAAACCAAATACGGACAAGGTAAAGAGCAGAAGTTCAGAAAATGACATGATGAGAGAAACAAATTCCTGGAATGAAGACCTCACAAACTTATACAAACAATGCAATCCATTACTGAATAAACTGGTATAGAAGTCATACATATTCCATGATCTCGAATTGATAAACCACATTGCTGTCAAAAGGTGAACGTGGTCCTGAGCGAGTGCAATCAAAATTCTTCATCATGGCAGGATCCTGGTCGCCGACAATAGTAACAGTTTCACCTATGATAGAAAGAAGATCAAATCTACATAGAATTGCACATAGAGACAACTACGTAGACAAGAATTTAGAAGCAAGCCAGCAAGAAGAAAATATAAGATAAAGCAAAGTCATATATCTAAATCGCAGCCAAAACTTCAAACAGCTATAAATTTACAAGAATCAGCACTTGTTGTAATTTGAAACATATCACTCGACACATTGGTAACTCCAGCAGCAGCTCAGCAGAAGCAATGAAGACGCATATGAGCACTAAAAAGTGATAATGTGGAAAAAAAATATATACATGGATTAATACCTGTAGCTTTGTGGCGTGGCCTTTGCACGATATTACGGAAAACAATACGAGGCTCAGTTTCTCCTGCCCACCTGAAACCCAGAGAATTTCACTTTTACCAAATCGTGGAAGATGATTACTACGAGCCCAAAAGTTTTTCAGTAAAACTAAGTTGGCAATAAGAAGGAATTTAGGTTTTATGGAGTGAAGTACCCGATACGGAAGTATGAAGCGCCATTATCGATAACAATGGGAATCGAAGGTGGGAAGGAATTGTAATCAGTCTGCCTACGTATTCTCGAAACAAGCGGCATGTTTTCTCGTTCTTCTGTTTTGCTTTAGCCGCCGTCGACTGAGTATTCAGCCACCAAGGGCTCAGGGCTCCGGTGAACTTAACCCATCCATTTTTAATTTGAAGACATTCCAATAAATAATATTACTTTAAGAGACGTGAATAACGTAAGCCGTCTTAGCTCAGTGGTAGAGCGCGTGGCTTTTAACCACGTGGCCGTGGGTTCGATCCCCACAGACGGCGGGTGTATGTTTTTTGTTCGTCATTTATTTGCCTGTNGGTGTATGTTTTTTGTTCGTCATTTATTTGCCTGTATTTATTACTATTAGTCCGACCAGCTTTGGGCCTCTGTAAGCCCAAATGATAAGGTTGTTTTTTAGTTTCCATTGGTATAAGTTTTGGGCCTTTTGATTTACTCGACACTTCTCCTCCGTAACTCAATTACGTTTCTAGGGTTTTAGGTTTCCGCACGTCTCTCTCTCTCTCTCTCTTCAGTTTCAATACACACCTGCACACCATGACTGACGTTGAGAAAGAGATCCTCGCCGCCAAATTGGAAGAACAGAAGATAGATGTAATTCATTGTCTTTTACCCTCTCTGTATCTTTAATCCCAGTTTATTTGTCTTAAGATTGGATTCTGATTTTTAATCTTTTACTATTTAGATCTGTTTTATTTGCTTAGTAAATATCTGGGCTTCTAGGACTTTAGATCTGAATTTTTTTTATTCTGTGAATTCTATGAATTTTCAGTGATCCATCACTTCAATCATTGATTGACATACCGTTTGTCTGATTTGTAGCTCGATAAGCCTGAAGTTGAAGACGATGATGATAATGAAGATGATTCCGATGATGACGACAAGGATGATGACGAGGCAGAGGGTAAGTATTGGTTTTGGTTCTTTCACTTTACGCTTGTTCTTTTCCTTGATCAAAATACTGCATTTCATTAAAGATACTTGTATTGTTTCCGAACGTTATTCGACATCTGGGTCAGATTGGTTGATGCTCAAAGTCTGTAATTGTGTAGGAAAGATAAGTATTCGGTTAAAGCTTAAACTCTGTTGAAATGAATATATTTGAGAATGGGATTCTTTGGTTTCGTAGCATCCTTGCACTGTATGATCTTAAGCTCGTTTGAACTGATAGTGCTTGTTTCTGTTAAACATATGACCTTTGTATGCCGATCTACATGTTAATGATCTTTCATTCTTATGATTGGTGAACCAGGACAAGATGGAGAGGCCGGAGGTAGGTCAAAACAAAGCAGAAGTGAGAAGAAGAGTCGCAAGGCTATGCTAAAACTCGGGATGAAACCCATCACTGGTGTTAGCCGTGTCACCGTCAAAAAGAGCAAGAATGTTGGTGTTTTCAATTGGACATTCAATCTTGATTCCCATATCTCATAGATCATACACATTCAAGTGTATTGATATACTGCGATCTTTGCTTTGAATTACAGATCTTATTTGTCATATCAAAACCTGATGTATTCAAAAGCCCAGCATCAGACACATATGTGATATTCGGAGAGGCAAAGATCGAGGACTTGAGCTCACAGATCCAGTCCCAGGCGGCAGAGCAATTCAAGGCTCCAGATCTCAGCAATGTGATTTCAAAGGGTGAGTCTTCAAGTGCTGCTGCAGTTCAGGATGATGAGGAGGTTGATGAGGAAGGTGTTGAACCAAAGGACATTGAGTTAGTGATGACTCAAGCAGGAGTGACTAGGCCAAGGGCTGTGAAGGCTCTCAAGGCTGCTGATGGAGATATCGTCTCTGCCATCATGGAGCTTACCACCTAAACCGAAATCATTTCTACTTAGATGTGGTTTAACTTGAGCTATGTGCCAGAGATTGTCCAAAAGAGTCGAAAATTTTTGGTTTCAATGTTTTTGAAGTGATTTGGAATGTTGCATCAGTATAAACCGCATAAGTTATTGATTTTCAGTTTGATTTTACATAGTTTGATTTTATATCCAATATCATGTGTTTGCGATTATAGAGTTTTAGAGTTTCTGACAAATCCAGCGGTTCACAAGTAATACTCCAAAAAAGTATGTCTAAAATGTTGCCGATGCTGATCAAAAAAAACTTGCCAAGGTTTAGTGGAGGAGCTGTTTGGTTCAATTCCACAAGGTCTATTATATCTACTCTTTCGTTTACTTCTGCCTGATAAATAATCTCTCTGGTGTTGTTGGCTAAAACAAAACTCAAGTGTTCCAATTTCTAAAAACAGGATACCAACATCCGTACACCAATTGATTCATTAGATTAATAATAATGTTATCGCAAAGATCGCCCAAAATGAAAAAACAATCACTGATCACAAAACGAGATGATGCTTAGGTCTGATCCATTCAAATCTGTATAAGCACAAAGCAGTGTAGGTGTATATATAGTCTATAGACATTTAATTCAATCTTAAAGAGGAACCGTCCACACATATAGCCAGAATTCTCCTCATAGATGCTATTCTTAGACTATATAACCAGAGCATTGTAACGCAACATCGCCCAAACAAGAAAACATGGATTGCATTCATGAATGTAACCTACCTGCGATCGCTGCAACCTGAGCTTCCATCTGAGCCGCCCTGACTTTAGAAGCTGTGGCTCTGTGGAAGAACTGTTCCCTCGACAAAGATCTCACCTTTCTCAAATACTGATCAAACGGAACAATTCCATCTTGAAACGACTTATCCAAGGAATAGATAGCATCTTCGATGGCTAAATCCAAAGCAGTACACTCTAACATCTGCTTCGAGAGTGTGTCACCACATTCAAACGCCTTATCCACATCCAAATCAACTACATTTGTGGTTTTTCCTTGGTTCTCTCTAACCCATGAGTCTAAAATATCAGTGTTCATGGATATAACCTGTAATTGCTGTTCAAGTGTTTCTTTCTCTTCCACCATCTGTTTCAAACCTCTGTTGATCTCCTCCTCTCTTCTCTTTAGCCCAGCTTGCAAACTCAATAACTCCTCTGCTTCACCTTCTCTGGCTCTCCTCATCGAAACAAGATCACCGTGAACCATCTCTACCAACTTATTGATAGCGTTTCTCTTGAAAACCTCCGCCGCATCATCCGATTGCTGCTGGTGGTGAACGTGCTGAACTTGCACTCTACCTCCTCCGCCGTAAGGTGACGGCGGAAATGGTCTAGACAATGACTGATCAGCGGAAGAAGGTCGTGAATGGGATGAATCGTATCCTGTAGGGGGAGACGGTGAAGGCGGCTGAGGACGGCGTCGCGAGTAAAGAGGTGGATCACAAGCAAAGGCGGCACTGAGATCGGAGACGAGATCTACGAGATTAGAGCTAGGGAAAACCCAATTCTGGAGATAAGGAAGAGAGACGAGACCAGAAGGAGTGACATGTGAGTGAGGTCGCTTAATGATCATATCGGCGGTGGGATTGACATAGACACAAGGAGGATGACGAGGGTACGACTCGAGGAGCCAGATGATAACGGGGATGTTGTAGGTTACTCCATGAAAAGGCATCGGGATCGTGCCATCTGCTTGGAGAAGATTGACGGAGCGGCCATCATTGTGAGTAAACGCCGCCGTTTTAGGCTCTAAGGAAGGATAAGAAGAGATTAGGTTAAGGAGGTGTTGCCGGATCAACCACTTGGTGGATTCATCGTAAGGAACGGAGGCAGGACCACGCTGGGAGAGCACGGAGGAGAGGAATTGCTGAACCTGTTGCGGATTTGTCGGCGGAGGAACCATCGGAATTTAACGGTATAGGCGGTGGAAACCCAAATAGTGGAAGACGACGGGAACGACAAAGGGAAAGAGAATTTGCTTATAGACTAAGAAGAAGTAGGACATATACGCGTCTTTATAATAAGCTAATTACTATTTTGCCCTTATATACCAAATTATTGTTTTGGATAGTGTTTAGTTGGATTAATCCATCAAGCAGAGAATATTCATAGAATTAGCGACTGAAAAACAAGTAGTTATGATCACAAGCCAACAAAAAGAAGAAACAAGTCACTGATTACAAAAAAAAAGATTCAAGCCATGAAAGGGTTTAGGGTTTGATACTAGTTTTCAAATAGACGAGCCAGAACACCAAGCTTGTGGCAAACGTAAACATCGAGAGAGGCTTGAAGAATCTGAGAAGGATTTAGGTTGAAATCGCTCCAATCACTTAAGCTTATCTGCGGATCTAGCCTCACTCCTTCATAACCCAAACATTCCTCAACGATCTCTTCAAATGAACATTGAATCATCCTCTTTCCCTCATCACCATTCACATAGTGCCTTATATCCAGAAGCTCTCCAATCTCCAACTGATGAACACATCGCGCTAGCTTTTCTGCGTCTTGATGATTCCAAACGCCGACGAATGTGGTATTTGGATTCGTCATGAATCTTCGGAGAAGGTTAGGAACTTGATCACAGTGAGATAACTTGATGATGAGGCATCTTTTACCTACACATAACTGCAGTGTATCTGCTGGATGATCGTGGGGAGAATCGGTGTAGTAATGCCTAAACGGTGTCCACTGGACGCCGACTCCAACAACAAGAGGGCGAGAGAATAAACTGTTGTGGACTTAGGTGACATTGCTAATCCATTTGCGGATGACAGAGCAAGTCGACGTTACGGTGACAATGAAACCTTCTCCGAAGAAATCGACCAAATACTTTTGGTGAGTTGAGTAACTTTCGACGATTCTCATCCTCGGAGCCATTGAAGCTCTCTTCTTGCCTTTTTTGTTTTTTTTCCTAATCTTAGAGAGAAAGAAATGATTTCTTGTTATTAGTAACGGTGTTTGTCTGTAATATGTAGGCAGTACTTTTTAGTCTTCGCACGTACAAGAAGTTTTCACCGTCGATCTTTGGAGGTTTTTGTGCAGTTTATAAATCGGACGGTTGAAAATTTAGATATTGTACCACACGCAAAACGCATCAACTAACAATTGAATTGAATTTAAATTTGAGTCTAACATGATCAAGCATATAGTGATTTAGTGGTAATATTTATGGAATTAAGGAGATTAAAATGGGGGGAATTAGGACTTGATTGGTAACATAATTAATGGAGGAATTAAAATAAATAATTCAAAATATAGAAAACTTTCCCTTTTTTTCTCAATAACAATAGAAACTTCTCTAATGGTATATCTAGTGTATATTCATGGAATATCTATATTCGTATTACTTATGGAATTAAATGAATATTAAAAACTCAGAATTTATCGATAATATTCATAGAAACGAGTAAAAACAACTTTTTATCACACAACATAACAAGAAAAAGCAATAGATGAACAGAAAAAGTGAAATCGTATTAAGCCATGGTTCAATTAGAGCTTATCTGCGGATCTAGTCTCACTCCTCGATAAGCCGATGGTTCTTATCGTCGGAGCAGCCATTGAGCTTTCTTCTTGCTTTTTTGTATTTTGTTTTTTCCTGATTTTAAGAGCAGAGAGTAGTGTGAGAGAGAGGAACGATTTCTTGTTATTGAGATCGTCCAATGGTCTTAATTGATTCTATGTAGCCGTTGCTATTTAGTCTTGGTACGTACACCAAGTTTCCACCGTTGATCTTTGAAGGCATTTTCGCAGTTAAAATCGGACGGTTAAGAAGACGCATGTCTATCACACGCGCAACGTCAATAACTGATCATTGAGAATTGATTTTAAGTGACATATGGATATTAAAATTAACGGTAATATATAGATTTTAGATTATATTTTCTTAAATATGCAAGTGTAGCCTTTCTCATCTTTAGAAGTCTACAATTACTGATCTGAAATTGTTTTTTAAAAGGATATCTCATCATTTTAATTTTGGACAAAGAATACTTATATGGAAGCTTTGATCTGGAAAGTTGTAATGAGAATGAAATTTGGGAAGACATGCAAAACCTATCGAATAAAACATAGCTTGAAACAACCAATTACCAAAACAATATACACAAAAGAAAAATTATTAAAAAATCCATTTGTGTGATTAGTGTTCAACATATCGAATACTTGGTGCATATTTCCAATTTATTCATTTGTTAATATGTTGTATCTTCGAGATCAACCTTATGAAATGGTAAAAACATTCCAATAGTATGTTGTGGCCGTACTCCTCGTTAAAAGCCGAATCGTAAAAATGTATAAATTTTTGTGATAAAGCGGAATTGATTGATAATATTCATGAAAAAACAAGTGAAAGACCAATTTTTTTTTTTTTTTTGACAATCCAAGTGAAAGACCAAATATTTACTCAAGAGAAGGCCATGAACAATAGAAGATTCAATAGAAGGTTGCATCTGCTCCAATCAGTCTTGCTTATCTCCTGATCTAGCCTCACTCCTTCATAACCCATACATTCCTCAACGATCTGTTCAGACGAACAACTCCTCATGCTCCTTCCATCTGAATCGAACAAGTGCTTCTTTAGGCTTTTTTTTTTTTTTATCGTATGAGAGAAGTGAAGGTGAAAGAGAGAAACGATTTCTTGTTATTGAGATTTGAGATCATGCAAAGGTCTTTGTATTCTGTAGCTGTCGCTTTTTAGTTTTGGTATGTACACGAAATTTTCACCGTTGATCATTGGAGGCATATGTCCAATTAAAATCGGACGGTTAAAAATTTGGATGCTGTACGTGAGTAAAAAGTTAAATCCAACTTATTGCTTTTTCGTCTCCGAGTCTGACAATTGATTTGATTTGTTGAGTTTAAACGTGTCCAACTAACTCCGTTGGCTCATGGTTAATTTAACTTGATCGTGCTGAGGACTTGACACGAAATGAAACCATAAGCGTAAATGGTGACAAAGGTGCAATTGAGCTCAGGGCCCAAGTCAATGAGGAAATCCAGGCGGCCCAATCCACGTTTATAAACGAAGTGAGTGAATCCACTTACCACAAAAATCCTGAATACCCTATCTATGTTTTTATTATTCGGATTCTTATTCGAATATCACAAATATTCAGAGTTTAATATCCGTGAATATCCAAATTCGGATTCGCGAATATCCGGATCCAAACTACTATTACATTATATAATTTTTTAATAAAAATTTAATATCATATTTATAATAAAAAGATGTTAAAAATAAATACGTAGATTTATAATATTAAAGATATAAAAAAATTTAAAAAATCACAAAATACCAAATACATTATTTTTTCTTATAGTTTATATTAATATATCACTAAAGTTTTAGAATAAAAATAAATTTTATGTTAAATTCCTGATATCTAGTATTATATAGTTCATCATTCAAAAATTTTAAATGAACTTATACATTAACACATTTAAAATTATTTAATATAACTATTACATATTATTAAAAATTAAATAATAAATTTTCTAAGTCGGGTTCGGATACGAATATCCGGGAAGAAAAATATTATTACCCGGATCCAAATTCGTACCCACAGATCCGTAATTTTTATTATCCGGTTCCGGTTCATAATTCGTGTATCCTAGATACCTGAAATTTCGGGACAGAATGAGACGGATCACGGATCGGATCTTGGATCATGAATAATATGCCTAGGACTAGAGTTGAGGCTCCACTCTAGTCTCATGTTGTTTTCAAGTTTGTATTTTGATAATATTTTTAACCTTCGAAATCTCGTAAAATTTTTTACATTTTATTGATCAAGCAGAAATTAATTGACAATATTCATGGAGTAACGAGTGAAAACAAGGCAACTATTTATCACACAATCTAACAAAATATGATCATGAATGTATTGTTGATATTCACGGATCAAGGACGTTTTCACCGTTGATCTGTGAAGGCAATTATGCAATTAAAATCGGACGGTTAAGAAGATGCATATCTGTCACACGCAATGCCACCAACTGATCTCTGAAAATTGATTTGATTTTTTTTTCTTTCAAAGGAGATATGATCATGAGTGAGGTATGGAAATTATATCAACAGTAATATATAGTAGTCCTGGGCATATTATCTAGGATCCGAGATCTGATCCGTTATTTATTTCGATTTATCCTAAAATTTCAGTTATCTGAGATATATGAATTCGGATTCGGGTAATAAATTTTACCGATCTGCGGGTATGGATCTAGATTCGATAATAATTTTTTTCTCCGGATATCTGGATCCGTCCCGATTGAAAAAATTTATAGTATTATTTTTTATAATATGCATTACATCTATTAAATAATTTTAAATGTGTTAATATATAATTTTTGTATCATAAACTATATAATAATTTTAGGTTTTAATGTTGGAATTTAACATGAAGAATATTTTTATTCTAAAATTTGAGTAATATATTAATTTAAATTATAAGGAAATTGATATATTTGATATTTTGTAAAATCTTTTTAATTTTAATATTAGAATTCTACATATTTATTTTTATCATGTTCTTTTTAAGAAATATGATATTATTTTTTAATAAAAAAATTATTTAATGTAAAATGTTTCGGATCTGGATACCCGCGGATATTGAATCTCGGATATCCATAGTGTTCAAATTCAGATCCGGGTAATAAAAACACAGATCCGACGAATCTGAATCCGGATCCGGGTATCAAAAAATTCCGGATATCCAACCCGCGCCAAGTCTAATATATAGATTTTAGATTGAATTTTCTTAAATTTGGAAGTGCTGAGAGCACCTAAAATGAGTATCTAATTATTTTAATAATAATATTTAATTAAAAGGCTTTACACAATTAAATTTAAATTTTTTTAATAAAAATTGGACCAATTAGAAACTAACTATGCAAATGGGTTTTTTATAGCGGTAGATGTTGATGACCATGTGGGAGAACGAGGTGATACTAATAACTTGGGTAGTAC
>OVAX01002351.1:0-30588 GCA_900406405.1 Lepidium africanum
GGGTAAAAATCATGTACATCAAACATCCTTGGCTGTGAACATATTCTTCATGCCTCGCCGCTCTACATAGGGCATTTGAGATCGTTGTTGGCCGATTGACGAATAGATCTCTTCTCAAGGCTTCATCCGTAACCATTCCAGTTCTTAGAGCTTCAATGGCCATGTCGTCACTGACCTTAACTTTTGTCAGGATTTTCCTAAATCGTCTGAGATACGATTTCAAAGATTCACCAAATCCCTGCTTTAGCGAGCGTAACTCCGCTGTGGATGTATCCTGGTTGACAAACAGAGCGTATTGCTTCATGAATAACTCAGTGAGTTGATTGAAGCCCTCAATCGACCATGTGGGTAACTTGGTGAACCAAACCAATGCATGGCCAGTTAAATTCTCAGCGAAGAGCTGACAGTATGCTACGTCTTCTTGGTCGGGATTGTAAGTTATCCCATTCATCATGACGTTGAATGTGCTCATGAATTCTAACAACTCCATATTTCTGTCATATGAAGGGCAACATAATCTCGGTCCTCGGTTTACCGAGACCCTTTTCAATCTCGGCGAGACTGGTGAATTTTGAGCTTGAGCCAGGATTCATCAAATCTCGGGTGCTGAGCTTGTAGCTTGGCAAAATTGTGACCTCATGTCTTCCATCAATCTAAAGACGGTTACCACGTCCAATGTTGTCGGCACTTGTTGCGCTACGGCGTTTTGCAGCATAGATTGGCGCTGAGATGCTGGTGGGCTGTGGACTCGGCACGTTTCCAAATAGGTTCCTTTGCACACTAGCCAATATTTCCTCATTTGGCATGTTGGCTTGTACGAAGGGGAGACTACTCCCGTTTATTCGAGACTCGAGTCTATCGAATCTCTCAATGTTTTTTCGGTCTACTGCTTCGTATTGCGCAATCAGATTGCACACCATGTTCTCCAGATTTTCCGAGGAGTACAATGTCTTCTCGAGATTCCTCTCCATTATCCTCCCGAGTTTGAACAGAGTTCAAAGTTGATCCAAGAGTTGGATCGATTTGCTCTTNTTGATCCAAGAGTTGGATCGATTTGCTCTTGGAGGTTAAGATCCTTCCTTTTTGGTGAGTTGATAGTGACTTCATTTTCAACCATCCTTGCGTGCTTGGCGTTCACTCCTTTCTCCTGCGTAAAGAAATCCTTCGATGTCCTCCCCACAGACGGTGCCAACTGGTCCACTCGGATTTAACACTAAGGTTCTAAATCCTAAATTCTGATTAATAGAGGGAAGAAAGAGTAATGACTCTTGAAAAATTATGAAGAAGAAGTCGATTACCAAAGAGCAAAGATCGCCGAGTTGAATTATATTGCTTAATGTGTGATTGTCAAAAAGCGGATCCCTTGTTAGGAGGATATGCTCCTCTATTTATAGATCATAGAGGCGGTTACAAAGTAAATTGTAAATTGGAAATATTACAAATTGTTTAGATTTGATATCTAGTAGATCTTAGCTAGATTTTCGGAAATTTTCTATATAGAATAGGAAAATTTCTATTTCTTTGCTTGATGACGTGTCGTCCGACTTCCTTCATGTTTAACGCGCTTCCGAGAATAAGTTCTTCCGAGTTGACAGAAGATATCCGAGTTGATACTCCAACAATCTTACCAAATTCAAGACTTAGAAATATTTGTCAATTGTTTCCTGTAGACCAAAGTAGGATATCAGATCCACCTCTAACACTGATCAGATAAAACCTGAAACCCAAATGAGTACCCAAAATACCTCAAATGCTAACTATATTTAAAAATAGTTGTTATATACATACTTTTAGTTACGAAGTATCCAAAATTATAATTATAAATATTATATATATATGTAAAATAAATAGGTAAATTTTAGAATAAATATTTTAGTACATAAATAAGAAATATTTTGTTAAAATTTAATGACCCGTGTTTTTTATTGTCAAAATGACGCGTATTATATGCACAATATATGTAGTTAATATATATATATATATATTTATGTCTCAATAGAAATAATTAGGCATATATAATAACATTTATATCATTAACATATGGATAAATTAATAATAAATAAAATAAAATATAGTTCTACCTTTATTAATTATTGATATTTTAAGAAAAACTTTGATACCAATTGGTTGATTTAATATCATGAACTAATAATATATTAGAAAAAATTAGACGAAAATTATTACTTTTTTGGAAACTGATAAATTATATAACTTTCAATTATGTATTATCTAAATGTATACTATATGTACAATAGGACTCCAAAACTGGATGTTTTCAAGGGAATAAAGTCGAAAGTAATAAATTTTTGCTTAGTTAAAACAAATAAAAAACTATGAAATTTGTTGACAAGAAAAAATCTAAGAAATTTATAAGCCAAAACGTGACTATTATTGATACTTGGGAAACAAAAAGTTGAAGTAGTCTCAACCTTGACCATGAAATCATCTGTTTCACCACCTCTCTTGGTCCATTAGCCATTAAGCATACCATTAAACAATTAAAAATCCTAATCAGTTTTTGAGGTAACAATTAAATAATTACATATGCTTAATGGTATATACGAATATATATATATATATATATATTTATTTATTTACTTTTAAAATATTATATATGTTTAAGGTAATAGATTAGATACTATTGTCGATTTTTTTGGGGTTGTTATGTTATCAATACGAATCTTCATTTTATACTATGCAATTCTAAAATAACCATATTTGGTATTTGTTGAGATATTTTAGCAACATTTGAAAGAGTAGAATAGGTGCTTTTATTGAATTAGAATTAAGGATAATATAAATTACAGGTGGAAATTTGTATTTGTTTTCAGTTATTCGATGGTGAGATTTTAAATTTATGGATATTCTTCAAAATTTCTTTTCTATTATGTGATTATTATATATGATGTTTGAGATATTAAAATATATTAAAGGAATTTAAGGAATATCTGGAATAGAGGGTTGGATAATAAATTAGAGTGTCATGTATTGAATCATAATTAAGGATATTATTTGACTATCATTTCCTTAATTTTTGAATTGTTAGGAAAACAATATAAACTCCAATGGCATGGATTATACATAAGTATCAAAATAAATGTTATACTCTTAAAATGTTACCCTTTTATTATATAGTATATATATATATATATATATAAATCTACTATGTAATGATTATAATAATTAGATTTTAAAATTAGTTATAAATAATAAATTAAAATACAAAAGTCAAATAAATTTTAGTTTATAATTACTAACCTATCTTTTAACCCAAACCCGACCTTAAATATCCGAAACTGAACCGAACCAAAACCTACAAAATATCTGAATGGATTTTAGATTATGAAGATGCAGGTATCCGACTCCGATCGGATAAAACCTGAGACCTGAATGGGTACAAAAAATATATAATATATTTAAAAATAATTATTTATATATACTTTCAGTTACAGAAATATTCAAATTCATAACTACAAATCTAAATATACAAATCAATTTTAATCAAAATAACAAAGAGAAACAAAAAACTATAATGTTAAATACTTTAAGAATTTTTTGATTTTTTGAAAATGTTTTGATTAAAAAATTTATTAACAATTTGGATTGCCGAACTGGACATGAACCCGAATTGAACTCCACCTAAAATAGGATATTTTGTAAGAACCAAATTTGACCCGAATCCAAAATTCAATACTTGAACCCGAAAAAATACTCGAGTAGGTCATATATAGGTAAACCAAAAATACCGAAACATAAAAGACCTAACCCGATTGTGGTTCGAGTACCCGAATGCCCATGGTTTCATCATTGATCTATATTTGAGTATACTCAAAGCCATTAAAGATGCTCCTATATCTACAAAAGACATAATAATACTTTTAACATTTATCAATAAATTAACAATTGTATAATAAATCAAAATAATTTATACCTTTGAAAATCTGAATCTTGCAAAATTGCTGACTATGATAATGCTTTGATTCACCAAATTAGTAGTATGTTTTAGAACATACTCACCACACTTTAACCATAATACACAATTTAATTTGACATTACTACAATTTAATTTAATTGAACATATAATAAAAACAAAAGTAAGGGTAAGCGAAAAAATTACTCATAAATTCTGATATCGATATTAAGCCTTTTTGTTTGCTTCTTATTAATATCAATGAGAACAATATTACCAATATATAAGACTTGACGGATGATATCTATGATGAAAAGTTAATATAACATTGAGTATATATTTTAAATATATTGTAAATAATTTAACTCATATAAAAAAAATACCGATCAAAAAATTCTTATTGAATTTACCATCATAAATATCAGAAATATCTGCAAAACATAAGCTTAACAAATTTTTATGCAAATCATGACTTTCTTTCACATACATTGTAATAGCAAAATTGACCTTATATTTATGATGAGTTGTTCAAAATCCACCAGTTGGGACAAGAATATTAATGATAAATTTTATTCCACCTTGTTGGAGTAAAGAATCATACGTTTATATTAGATCTTATTTCTCAATGCAGTAGATTTGTTGTGACTACAATAAAAATAAAAAATATGATGTGTTAGATAAAATTTACGTAATATACTAAAAACTATATAAAACAAAAAACTATACCTTCTCATCAGATAATACCATCTCGTGAGCTTTCCAAACCCTCACGATTTTTACCCTAATTTCCATATTGTTGTTTCAATGGTTTCAATGTTGAAACATAATTGTAAGAGAATTTTTTGATGTGGAGAAAAGAATGTTTAAAAAGTGGAAAAGTAGGAAATTGAAGAAACGCAATACACATTATGTTATTATTAGGTGTAAATATAATAAATATATTAGGGTTTTAGGTTTATACTTTACAATCTCCTAAAAATATGCTAAAAACAAAAAAATATCATAGTTTAATTATATTTGTAAATTAAAGATATTTTGTTTTACATATTCGATATAATCAATTTTTTTGTTAGAACATATTCAATATTATCTTATTTAAGAGTAAAGTGAAATATGGAAATATATTCATTTAAAATATTTGAATATGAATCAATTGATTTTATATACTCAATGAATATGGCAATAATTTAAGATTTATTCATGCATAGATGACTAAATTTGAATAAATGTTTGTTCCTATATATTGGTTATGTGAAAAATATTGAAAGATTTGAATAATTATGTTTTTCTTTTTTATTTGGAAACGTTTTTAGTGAATTCTAAATTTAAAATATTTGATAGTTAAATGGCAATCAATCAATCTTATATACTGAATGAATATAACAATAATTTAGGGTTTACTCATGCCTTGAGGAATAAATGTGAATAAATGTTTGTTTTTATATATCGAAAAAATGAAACAATATTGAAAGATTTGATTAACAATAAAGGTAAGTCAATTATATTTTTTAATATTTTTCGGAAACGTTTTTTTAATGAATTCCAAATTCGTAATGTTGTTTTTTTTTTTTTAATCATCTGAACTAATATTAAAGGATAGTTGAGAAAAAACCCAAACAAGAGTTCAAACAAACAAAAACTTGTAAAAACATATTGAAAATAAACAGAGCCAAATAATTTAAAAGCCTCGGTCTACAACCAAGGTTGAATCGAGCCACGACGGAGCACCAAGGGTGAGGTAAGAGTTGTATCTACCGTCTAAGACAACACTTCCAACAATTCTCCGGGCTGCAGTATTCGCCTTTATGAATGAAAGCATGACCACACACGAATTAAAATGCATTTGAAGGGTCTGAAATCGTGATAAAAAAGTCATGTATCTTGGCCAGCGGGAAGGGTTGGATACAACCTCAAAAACACTTTTATTTTTCAGTCCACATCTCCACATATGTATACCTGAAATCAAGAACACTCTGAGTAACCCAAAGTAAAGCTTGCCAATCAGCAAGTAGGCGAGACATAGTAGCAGGTAAAGCATCCTTGGCATGATGTTTCGCATAACCAGAAAAATCTCTGCTGATCCACGAAATACCACATAATCCAGGAGGTTTAATCCATTATAACCCGATATTACACTTCAAATTTCCACAGTGGCTTAAGCCAGCGGGAAACAACTGAGGGTACCCGTGAGATCAAAAGCTTATGTTGAGTTCTTGTATTTGCTTCCTTCCAAGCTTTAGCATCATCAACAGCTTTAGATATGAGAATATCTGAGTTGTAAGGTTTGTTAGCTAAGACTGCACCATTTCTTTGCTTCCATATCTCCCAAATTATCCAAGGTAAGGCTTGTGTCAGGAGATTAGCACTTCTCTGATGTTTGACCAAATTCAAGAAGCACTTGAAAGAGATAAGCAAGCTTCTGTTAGGTATGTTATACAAGCAGTGAAAACCAGCTTTGCTTCACACCTGTTTTGCAAGCACACAATCAAACAACACATGTTGGATCGATTCATATCCCTATTGGCATACAACACAAACCGGATTAATGGAAATTCCAGGTGATAAGAGGCACTCTGTAACCGTGAGACCATCAGATAAAGCTCGCCACGGGCAGAACTTTATTTTTGGAGCTGTCTAAATACGCCAGATGAATTATTCAACTTTGTTTATCTTTATAGTATGATCCGAGACATGAGCTTTAAAAGTTAGAGGTTGAGCCGCTAACCATGTCCTGCTTCAAACATAATAGTTCCCATCCTTTGTAAAGGCCCAACACCAATAATCTTGAATGGCGATATTAGGCAGAAAAGCTTTAATACGAGCCACCTCCGTTGGCGGAAATAAGGAGTATAATTTTGCCAAGTCCTAGTTACCTTCAAAGGTGATCAACTCGTTGATCCTAAAGTTAAGAGCAATTGTTAACTCCTCATTGATAGGTCTGCGTGGAACCTCGTCCAGCACCCATTTCTCTAGCCAGAAATTAGTGTTTACACCATCACCAATATTTTTCAGTAAGCCACGGCTAAGCAGATCTCTCCCAAAGCATATGCTGCGCCAAGCATACGAAGATCTATACCCAACCTTTGCAGTCAAAATACACCACTAGGATAATATTTGGCTTGATATAACCGGCCAATTAGGGAACAAAGATCATGTAAAAGTCTCCAAGCTTGCTTAGCTAGAAGGGTTTGGTTGAAATCATTAATATCTTTGAATCCCAAACCTCCATCATCTTTCGACTTACACATTTTGGACCATGAAACCCAATGGACCTTCTTCGTATTCTCATTACTATTCCACCAGAAATTTGAGATTGCACTGGTTAGCTGTTTGCATTGATGTTTTGTTAGTCAGAAACAAGACATGGTATAAACTGAGAGAGATAGTGCAACCAACTTTAAAATGACCTCTTTCCCTCTATAAGAAAGTGATTTCGCAAATCAGCCACTTAATTTTCCTTTAAACGATCAAAAATGAAGGCAAGGATGTCACATTTAGATCCATGTAAGCTTTTTGGGAAACCCAAATACTTCCCATCGCCTCCCACATAAGTGATGCCAAGGTGTAAATCCAAGAGGCGTCGAGAGATTAGATCAATCTTGCTGCCAATAGTAATAGCAGACTTCTCAAAGTTTATAACATGCCCAGATGCCTCGCAATACATTTGCAAACACCGTAGTGTTTGAGAGCTCTCATTCAACGTTGCTCTACATAAGAAAACACAATTGTCATTCCTGTTATACGGCCTCCCTAGTAGCTCTTTTCATCATATGACTGAGACCTTTTGCACAAAGAAGAAATAAAAAAGGTGAGAGGGGTCTTCTTGTCGAATGCCTTGTTCTAGTTTAATGAAGCCGTATGAGACACCGTTAAGGAGTACCTCGTAAGTCACTGAGGAAATACATTCCATCACCCATGATATCCATGTCGTATTAAAACCCATTTTGAGTAAAAGATGTTTCACAAAAGACCATTCCACTCTGTCATAAGCCGGATATATCGGTTTTAATAACCATATAATCCTTGTTACACTTCTGATATATGTGAAGAGCATGTAGCATCTCATGAGCTATAAGAATAGTATCTGAAATTAGTCTTCCCACTACAAAACCCCTTGCTCTTCCGAAACCAAAGAAGGAGGGCATTTCTTGACACAATCTTATACAGTACAGAGCATAAATTGATTGGGCGTAAATCTTTCATATGTCTCGGGTTTTGTTTCTTAGGGAGAAGACAAAGCTACGTGTAGTTCCAATCTTTGGGGAGTCTACCCAACTCCAAAAAAAGCTATCACTTCAGTAGTGACTTGATCACCTACGTGATCCCAATAGTTTTTAAAAAGGCACCAGTCATCCCATCGGCACCTAGGGATTTATGGTTTTTAATACTAAAGGCAGCCAATTTCACTTCTTCAGCCGATACGGATTTTGTGAGCTCTTTATTCAATTATGTTGAAACTCTTGGCATCATACCCTCTAAAACTTCTTCGGTGTTACCAGGGCATTTTGATGTAAATAACGTACGATAATACGTAACAGCAATCTCCCCTTTAGATGCCTCCGCAAAGTTCATCTCCATTATCATTAATAAAATAAACGATGGAGTTCATAGCACGACGTTGTTGAACACAGCCATGGAAGAATTTGGTATTCCTATCTCCTTCTTTCAACCAAGATTCACGACTTTTTTGTTTTCAAAATTGCTTTTCCTCGACATAAGTATCGGATAAGTCCATTTTAAGATTCTGAATTATGTTCCAATTAGGAGAAATATTTTGTTCCTATGTTTATAATTTCGCCTTTAGAGAAATAATTCTCTTCTGTGAGTTACGGCTGGATCGTCGTTCCCATGAAGACAAATCCTTTCGACATTGAACCAATTTATCTACAAGAGAACCCGAAGAATTAACATGATTCCTTTGCCAGCTATCCTTTATAACTTGTCTAACTTTTGCTTTCGATAACCATCTCTTGTCAAAGAGGAAACGACCTCTTCTCACATTATCTTGTCGTATGAACCTGATCAAAACTCGCTCATGATCTGAGCCAATTCTAGGTAAATACTCTGCCCACACAGACGGCTAAACTTGGCCATTCAGTGTTACATAGAGCTCTATCCAGCCTTGATTGAATGATCATATTATTCCGTTTTCCAATCCAAGAGAAGCTATGCCAAAGTGTGTTATCTCCCTAAGTCTACAACCCGAAATCATATTCCTAAAGGGGATAAAAAAAGCTTCAGGACGTTGTGGGCCACCAATCTTTTAGAGTTAAAAGTGATCTCATTAAGGTCCCCAACAACAAACCAAGCCTCTTGACGATTACAACTAATGTCAACCAGCGTATCCCATACACCTTGTCTATCACTTCTCACCGGAGCTCCATAAAAAAAAGAAATGTAAATTCCAATGAACCAACTTTGACTTGAACATCGATAATATGTTTATTTGATTGAAGAACAACAACATTATAGGAAGCTTTCTAGAATAATGCTAGTATTCCACTCAAATCAATTGGAACCACGATGTGAGCCATATCATAACCGAGCAAGTCTTTTAGCTTTAAAACAGAACTAGTGGAGTTTTTAGTCTCCATGAGGAACAACAAATCAGGAAAATGATCACGTCGCAGTTCCCGAAGAATGTGAATTGTGAAGGTGTTCCCCAACCCTTGACACTTCCAACTCATTATGCTCATCTTGCTACCAGTGGTCCCTCTTCTGGAACCACCGTATTATTGCTACGTTTCACTACTGGAGAGGTAGCAAGATCAGTATCATCCACCAATGTTTTACGTTTGGACATCATGTCACCTTCTTGATCAATTTTTGGTTTTTCTTTGTAAACCTGAATCATCTTCTTTCTATTTTGTTGTCTTCGCCATTTACTAGGTCTCTTGCGAAACTTGGGACGAGAAAGATCCAACTCGGAAGAGCTAGCCCCATCGGAACCAACTTTAAAAACCATAGGTTCAGATCCAGTATCCGAAATGTGTTTCACCCTAGTCTCCATGTCTTGGCCAGAGATATATACTCGGGAACGAGCTGCCTTAAAAGAGTCCCCTAACAATTTTGCTTTTCCTTTGACTTGTCTTTTATCCACCGCAACTTTCGCCTAGAAATCAAACACATGGCCCTTGTCTTTATCGAAATCAGTAGTGATATTAACAGGTGCTTCCAAACTCAAATTTTTGCAATTGTCATTATTATCATCATCAAGCTTCCAAACCAATCTTCGCAGCCTAATCTTTCTTGCCATTTTCTCCGATTCATCAGCTACCAAAAGATAATTGCGCATCACGTCCAAAACATCAGCAGCAATTTTTGGTTTCCATGTTACCTCATCGATACAAACATCACTCTTAGTGAGGACGTCATACAAAGGATCCCCTTCTTTCAGAGTCTTCTTAATAGGTTCTCGCACTACCTTCTTCTCCACTATAGCACTACCATGCCGGTTATGAGAAAGAAGAGGACAACGAGGCTTATCGTGACTCAAATGTTGACAATTGAAACAACTTTTCTTGATCCTTTCATACTCAAAACCAATCTTGATCATCTCTCCATCGGGTAATTCAAATTCTTTTTCATTCGGAAAAGGTCTTGAGATATTGAACATAACTCTTGCACGAACCTTTACTTTGAGGTTTTTTGGGATCAAAAGTCATGTCAGTAACCGGTCCCAAAAAGCCAGCAATCTCACGCTATACATCCTCATCATAACACATAAGTGGAATATTTCTCATACAAAACCACATTGGAATCAACTGTAAATAAGAGGCCGATTGCTTATCCTCCCATCATTCCATAACAATGGACCAGTCTTCATAGGTCCAAGCTCCAGTGTCTAGAAACGCTTGTAAATAAACTGCATGATCAAAGATGAACTGAAAACGATCCTCAGATAGGGCATAGCCTCTACATAGATCATATACTCTCCACAAACGCAGCATATCATGAATAAAACTAGTCATCTTCTGAATAGCAGGATTAAGAAGACGTCCCATCACACTTCGTCTGTTTCTTTCCGCTGCAGAGACCTTAGGCATGTTCTTTAGCTTAAACGGTTTGTTATCATCCATAGACATGTTCTCCATACTTTTTTTATCGTACTTAGCATTGTGAAACGTGAAAACAACCACCCGAATAGAGATGAAAGCGTCAAGAAGACATAATCACCAACGGTTGCTAGGTTAAATTAGAGAAATTGAACAGTGTTCCTTCTGTAAAAGAAAATAAACAAATAAAAAAAACTTAAAAAAGAGGTGGAAAAAGGAAAGTTTCGGGGTACAACATCTCTTCTTACTAGGTTTGAAACACTCTAGTAGAGAAAGAGAGGGCTAAGCTCCTAAGAGAGGAATATGACTTGAGATCGACTTTTTTTTGACCAAATTCATAATGTTTGATATTATATCTTGCAACAAATATTTTTTTAAAAAAGAGGGATTTATATTTTCGAACATATGTTTCTTTAAACTGAAATTATATATTTATAAAATGATGTATATAATTTATAAATTTATTTAGAATAATATTTTTATATTTATTTATACATATAAATCTATTAAACATGGACATTCATTCAAAAATAGAGCTGTATATATTAAATTTATAGTTTACGTTTATAATCAAAATATTTATAATATAATCTATAATACAATTTTTTCTCAATTGAAATGTAATATTTATGAAAATAATAAAAGAATTTATAAATAATGAAAATAATAGAAAAATAACAAATAAGAAATTTAAATATTATTTAAGGAACTTAAGGAATATTCGGAATAGAGTGTAGGATAATATAATAGAGTGTCATGTACTGAATCATAATTAAGGATATTACTTGACTATCATTTCTTTAATTTTTGAATTGTTAGGAAAATAATATAAATTTCAATGGCATTGCTTGTAAATAAGTATCAAAATAAAAGTTATAGTCTCAAAAGTTTACCCTTTTATTATATAGTAGATTTGAGTGACATTGTTAATATTATATTCTTCCGCTACTACAACTTTAATATCTTATTTGGGAAAATGTAATATCTATCATTTCTCTATATTTTACATAACTTAATGAGTTTAATACAAAAACTCACTATCTCTTCTTCAGTTTATATATTGAAGTGAATCTCTCTCATTTTTCATTGTCTGCATATTTAGAGCTCTATTTTTGAATCAATTATATATGTAGCTATGTAGATTTATTATTAAAGAACTGGATTATATGTATGTTTCAAAATATAACACTACGACAAACTCAATTGAAGTGAAATATTGTATTGATAATGTTTTAGCAAATTATTTATTGGTGAAATTTCAATATACCTCAGAAAATTAATATAGTTGGATAAAAAATCATAACTATAGTGTAAAAAATGCAAATTAAAATAAAAGAAAAAAAATCAAAATTAATGTAGTTGTATTTTTTGATAGTTATATATTTTATGGCAGTAATGGCCTTAATTGCTAATTAAAGATTTAATATTAGATAAAATTAATTTAAAAATTAATGTTTCAATAATGAAATGATGAGGTGGTATCATGAGAAGAGATGCCAGTTTACTTTATATATATAGAGTTCTGTTTTTATATAGATTTAGGTTTATAGTAAGAAATCGAAAACTACAAGAATATGGAATTGAGGTTATAGAGTTGTTAGGTTGTTTTGTAGGAATAATATTTGCAGTTTCTGAGTCATTAATTTAGGTTGTTGGAGAAAAGTATATTAAAATATTATAAAAATTTTATACAAATTTGGAAATAATTTTGACTTTGAAAAACCTGATAAGAAAATATTATAGAGATGAAAAACCGAGCAGAGTTATTCTCTGTTGAAAAAGTGATAGTTGCAAAATTCCGTGAAAGTAGAATGGAGGTAAAAACGCTGAAGAGTAAAGTGTAGATTGTTAGCTTTGAATAAATTAAATATATTTCAAATTAAGAAGTGTTGATCCGAATCTGGAAGTTGAAGAAACATTTATCTTGTTATGATGTTTTCATTGGCCTGACTTTTATTCTCTCTATTCCAAATTATATGATGTTCAAAGTATTTAAACATAGATTAAGAAGTCATCTAATTTTTTATTTTTCCAACTAAAAATATTATTTTTAATCTAGGTAATAATTATTCAAAAAATTAAAAATCAATATGTAGAATATAAATGGTCAAAATAGATAAAGTATAATAAATATTGCATTGGAAGTTGACAACATCAACTAATTTGGTATAAATTCTTTCCTCTAAAACATCATATAATATGGAAGAGATGGAGTATTAAGTATATATAATTATAATTTTAAAAATTAATGAAATGTAATGTGTTTTACATTAAATCTAATCTAATGTACTATTAGAAAACTTAGTTTATTTATTTTTTACCAAAATAATAAGTTTAATTGTTTAGTTTGAATATTAAAAAATTGGAAATGCCACATCCATTGAGACCTTTGGAAATACAAAAGGTTTTTTTTCGTGACATTTGTAACTATTCGTGACGGATTTTATTTTTCGACTTCACTATTTGGAAGAAATGTTTGTGTCTAGAATCTGTATAATATATATTTTTCAGATGGATTTTAGATGAATATTTCTTTTAAGATCATAGTGACTATACCACATAAATGGTGTTAAACATTTATTCCTTGCATTAAATTTTCTTGAACCTTTTAAAATATTTTCATATGTTCGAGATGTTAAACCCCTTTAGTTTAGTAGAACCTCACAAGAAAAAATGAGCTAAGGGAATTCTAACTCGCACGACTAATAAAACAACCACCAAATGAGGTATAACTACTCACTTAAATTCAGTTCAAGCTCAATGTTCTAGAATCTACTCACTTTCTTACAGCAGGTTTCAATGAAGTTAGATTTAGTATAGAAATCAATTACTAACATATGATATAATAATCATAAAACATTCTACGTAATGAAACATTTTTGAATTTTGAAGAAAACGAGAGAGAGAAAATATTTCTTTTATTGAGAGAAATTATAATGAACTACATAGAGAAAATTTTAAATTTCATCTTTATAGTTGGAGAAGATAAGTCGGTTGAGGTTTACAATTAACCAAACAACATTGAACCAGAAAATCAGTTAATTGGTATACCGAACTAATTAATATGCTAATAGCCCCCCCACCCCACCCCCGGTTGAGACCTTTGGAAATACACATGGTTTTTTTCGTGACATTCGGAACCATTCGCGACAGATTTTATTTTTCGACTTCACCAGTTGGAAGAAATTTTTGTGTCTGGAATCTATACAAAATATCTTTTCTTGACGGATTTCAGATGAATATTTCATTTTAGATCATACTATCATAGTGACTATATGAGAGAAATGGTGGTAAACATTTATTCCTTGTATTAAATTTTCTTGGACTTCTTAAAACATTTTCATATGTTCGAGATGTTAAGTCACTTTGTCAAAGTGACTTTGACATAGTGGAACTTCACAAAAAAAAATGAGTTAAGGGAATTCTAGCTCGCAAGACTAATAAAACAGCCTCCAAATAAGGTATAACTACTCACTTGAATGTTCTATAATCTACTCACTTTTTTAAATCTGGTTTCAATGAAATCAATTACTAACATTTGATATAATAATCATAAAACATACTACGTAATGAAACATCTTATAAGTTCAAAGAAAACAAAATTTCTTCCATTGAGAGAAATTATAGTGAACTACATAGAGAAAAACTTAGATTTTATCTTTATATTTGAAGAAAATAAGTCGGTTCAGGTTTACTATTAAACCAAACAATATTGAAAAATCAATTAATTGGTATAGCGAACTAATTAATATGCTAATACCCCCCCAACCCTTAAGATGACCTGTATACATTTATTAATGCATCTTGCCTATCAAATGTTGAATGGCTTGAAAATAGTGGCTTGTTAAACAAATCGGCCAACTGATGTTCTATTTTGACACGTAAAGTCTTGATTAAACCATTGTCTAATTTTTTCCTTATTTTGTGATAATTTAATTCCAAATGCTTTCTCTTCTAGTAGATGACATGATTATTAACTATATGAATTACAGCTAATGAATCACAAAAGTAAGCCATTTATTTTGTCTAAGGAACTTGCAGCTCGTGAAGCAAATTGATTGGCCAATCTATCTCTTTAACCCCATACCCTATTGTATGTATTCTGACTTAACTAAAGACATTGACACAATTTGTTGTTTCTTATACCTCTATGATACGAGAGAATCTCCTACGAACATAAAATATCTTGTAGTTAATTGTCTTGTATCTCGACATAAGACCCAATCCACATTTGTAAAAGCTGTAAGAATCATGTTGTTGTTGGCCTAATAAAAGAGTCCCAAACCAATGCCTCCATTTAAGTATCGAAGTACTTTATGAGGAACTTGCAAGTGAGAAGTTATCGATGCTTATCTGAATTGACAAATATTACAGCAAAAGTAATGTCGGGTCTTGTTATAGTTAGATACACCGTATTTACAACTAATCTTTGGTATTGAGATAGATCCTCAAGTAGATCATCTTTGCTGTCGTGAGTGAGTTTCAAGCTAGGCTCTATAGGTCTGCTTGAAGGCTTGTTTGCCAGCAGACTCATGTCCTCTAAAAGTTGAAGAGTATATCAACATTGACAAATCGTAATTCCATGTTGTGATCGTGACACTTTAAGCCCAAGAAAGTATCGTGAAGCTCCCAAACTTCTTATTTTGAATACAGCCTCTCATTCACTTATAAGATGGGCAACTAACTCATCAGCATTTGAGGCTATGATTATTTCATCAATGTATATTAAAACTACCATATACTTCCCTGATAATTTTTCATAAAAAGGATGTGATCACAATAAGATTTCTGAAATTTCAGAGAAATGAGTGGTATTTAGCTTGAGAAATGAGTGACTTTTTCTTTAGGTGTATATCTTGGTTAAAGTTCCATGAATATTTCTTCATGTAAGTCATCATTTAAAAATGCATTTGAGACATTAAACTGAGTTAAAGTCCATTCTTTACTTAACAACGTCTATACTGTTGTTCTTATCACATCATGTGAGAATGTATTAACAAAATCCAGCCCCTCTTGTTGGGTATATCCTTTGATCACCAATCTGGTCTTGTAATTCTATAAAGTTTCATCTGCATTGAGCTTATTTTTATACACCCATTTACACCCTATAACTTTCTTATTTTTTCGGTAAAGAATAGATGGACGACATATTTGTGCTTTCTAAAGCAACCAATTCCTCAGTCATAGCTACAAGCCACTTATCAAATCGCTTTGCCTAATTTAAAGAAGTAGGCTCAACCTGAATATTCACATAACATATGTATGTATTATACTTAGCATAAAGATGATAATATGACATATATGCTTCCAAAATATAAGGTAACTCTGTTATCTATTTCATTGAGATAATAATCTTGAAGATATCTTAGAACCTTAGGAATACAATTTGCTTTATCTAAAGCTGAAACACTTGTTCCCGAACCTTACATATTTGTTCTTTTTTTTTTCATTTTTTCTTGACAAAGTGTTTCCACAATCTTTTGTGTTATTCTTCTCTACTTGTATATATGAATTATCCACAATTTTAGTTGAGTTGTTCAAATAAACCAAAGAAATCTGGTGAGGTTGTATCAACTTATCTGAAGGTGAAAATCTCCTCGTGAAAAGTCACTTTTCGTGAGATTACTATGAAATTTGTCTTTAAACCCAGCAACTTATGCCTCCAGCTAGATATCCAAGAAACACACAAGGTCTTAAGCGAGGGTGAAACTTATGATGATTATTTGAGGACGTTGAGTTGAAACAAAGACACCCAAAGACTCGCATACTTGTGTATTTCTGCTGTTTGGAAGACAACATTTTAAAAGGATATTTATTATAAAGTAAAGGAGTTGGAATTCGGTTAACAAGAAAACTGTGGTAAACACACAATCCCTCCAATACTCTAGAGGTATATGTGCTTGAAACTTTAATGCCCTTACCACATTTAAGATGTGCTGATGCTTCGTTTTCATAACTGAATTTTGTTTTGGTGTTTTAGGACATGAATGATAAGAAGTTATTCTTTTTCCTCTATATAATTATTCGAATCGCAATTTAGGTGTGTTGTCTGCTTGAACTCTTTTTACTTTAGCTTGATGTTATGTTTCTATCGTGGTTAAATCCTCTCGAAAAATTTTAAGCACATCATTTTTTTGCTTTGAGGAAATAAACCCAAGTAATTCTTGTGTGGTCATTGACTATAATTAAAAAGCACTTCATGTGTAAAAACTGAGAAGGACCCTCATACATCTATATGAAGAAGATCAAAAGGCTTTGCACACATATTATTATCAGAAACGTAAAGATGCTTCTTCTGTTTTGCAAGAGGACAAATACTGCAAAGTAATGATGCTTTATAACTTTTTTCAGACCTAACACATTAAAGATCGAATAAGCTCTATAAGAAGAAGGGTGACTAAACCTATGATGCCACAAAGTACTATTAAAGACTTCATTTACAGACACTAAGGACTGACCAAACTATCACTCTTAATAGAAGCCTTGTCCAATGCATATAGATTCCCATCTGCTCAGCTTGCCAATCATCAATAGGATCATGTATCACATGTGTTTCATCATCAAAAACCAAACACTTAGCATCCTTTGTTAGCTAAAGAGATTTAGATGAAAGTCTGTTATAGATAAAGCCATCAACACGCTTGCGCATCACACGTTGCAAATTCTTGATAACCTCCTTAGAAAGATGGATCTGTTGAGCCTTACCTATTCTACTACCATCACATCCACTACCAACCATACCCCATCTATTGGTGTTAACCATGATACGAGCCCCATCAGATCGCTCAAATCCTCCACCTAAATTGTTACATGCTCCGAGCACCTTAGTATCTTGAAGACGATACATGGATCGTCAATCTTTGGCATCTATGTCGACCAATACCAACATGCAGAGAAGAACCTTCCATTGTGTGTTGATAGCAAGAGATCTAGAGATGAAAGCAATGGAGGTTTGATTCGAGTCAAAACTCGTGAAGCCTCAACACCAATCCACCCCCATCGTGAAAATTGGGAACTCATTGGGATGCCTTCGCCTCCTCTCAGCCCGTGTCGAGAAGAGCACAAAATAAAAAGTCAAGTGAGGCTTACAACCTAAGAAGGGATTTGATGGAAGCCATTTGATGTTCCTAGACCTCAAACTTTTAAGTCGGACTTAAGGAAAGAACTAAGGCAACCTTCAGCAAAAGACATAAAGGACATACATGTACTCTTTGACACTTTAGAGAAGGACCAGAGCAATTAGTAGACTATTATTACTTTATTAGATTCCTAACTCAACCAGTGACATCTTCCAAGTTTAATTAGACCAAAAAGAGTATGGAGCTGAGAGATATAAACAAAACAAGTTGGTCGATCTATAGTGATACGACTGTTCGTCATGGCCAAAGACTGAACACCACAGCCAAATAATCGGGACTTTGCATGTTGGATCACTTGGAAATTTTTCTTGGGTATTCTACGTTTCCAATGAGCTTTAGTTAAAGATATAGTGCGACGGTGCATCTAGGAAAAAACTTGAGTAATACCATCTAAATCAGCAGCAATCTGCACCTCGGGCCAATTGAGTATTTCTCTTGGGTCTTTTGTGGTTTCAACAAGCCCAAGAACCAAAGGAGCACCCTCAAACTCGTCGAGATATGCTTCATCTTCTCAAAGGAGTCAAACCGGTGCCTTCCACTTGTAACTACTAAGCTCGTGAGCTTTCCTTGACTTCAGGTCCAACATCAACACATCCTGGTACAAAAAAGATCCATACTTCAACCCTTAAAGGAGTGTACAAGAAGGAAGAGGCTTCAGATCAAACTGAGAACTTCAGAAGAAGATCGCTTCGGATTCGAGGACGAATCTTTCAAAGCGGGAAAGATCTGGTGCAACGTTGACATGCACCATTGGCATTGAGCTTTTTGATGCCTTGGATTGTCTTTGATAGGCTTTCTCTAAACCTAAATCACATGGAAACCTATCCATTTCATGCCATGTTTTCCACCTCCTAACAACCATTTCCACCCACGTCCTCCTATCTCTGAGATCTATTCCCGATTGAAATGCTGCGCTGCACCAAAGTTAAAGGAGTATCAATTGCAATAAAAGGTATACTCAACTTAGAATTAAAGTATACTATAACTCCTTCAATATGGTCCTTAAGCAATGCATTTAACATCCATTACTGCATTTCTGTACTTTCTGGATTCAAGTAAGTGAGATGAGCCATTGTTGGCTTTGTCATATTTGTCTTTGTCTTGTGCTTCATCCAGGTGGTTTGAGAAAGAGTTGATTCTTTTCCGGTGAAGCTGATCGTTGCTGATATCTCTTCCCTCACTTTCAATCCTTCAGAGAGATCGGGCAAGCAGCTTTTGCCAATATGAGTTACATCTCTCTCTTTGTAGAGTTCCTCTTTCCTTCAGAAAAATAAAGGAGTTTCTCATTGTTGACCCCGATTACCTTTTGAGATTTACAAATAAATTCACCCTTTCTTGCTTTTTTCCTTAATCTTTTCTCATCACCAGTCGTCTATATTTTCTATTTAATCTCTAATGGTTCTAACACTCTTAAAATCTAGAAGACAAGAGAAAGAATTAATTAACAAAAGAAGATTTGGCTTTGTGTGGTCAAAAATTGAACATGCGGAAGGTTTGAGGCTTTAAGCATAAAGAATTAAAGCAACAAGGACATGTGACTCTTGGAAAAACATGAATGGTCCACTTGGAGTTGATTATGACGTCTTCTGAAACATAAAGCAACTTTAATGTTTGCATGTGTAGAGGGAGTTTGATCTGTGATTCCAATGGAAAGTTTCTTCTGAAGCTTCTCATGGATTCGATGTTATATATGAAGAGGAATTGCTTGGGCAAGCTAAACCCAAGTTTTTTACGGTCTAAGAATCGACGAAATTTTTATATACTGCCAATGAACTATCTGAGCTTTGGATTTTATCTTCCAAATATACATGCAACATCCTTTCGGGGGAGTGAAGGCTAGACAAGTCCGAATCTGAATCGGTCAAATTTTATCGACTTGAGGCCCTGATGTTTGGTCTGATCACGCTGACCCTTTCTCTTCCATCACTGTATTTGCATGTCACTTCTTTGGTTTTGCTATACCATCTTATCTCCTTCCTTTGGTTTTAGTTGTTTTTCTTTTTAACAGTTTATTTTAATTGCTTAGTGGGTATTGTTTTAATGGTTTTTTGCTTGTTTAGTATTAAGTCTTGTTTGCCTCATCCTCTTTCATAAATTATCAGTGAATGTTGTGGTTTAATCGAATCGTATCCCTCATCACTTTTTTGCTAAACTGAATGATTAGTCGATTAAACGGTTTTAAGCCTCTTCCACTAGAAATTAATATCAGATTTGGGCAAGGTTTGATTGAGTGTTGCTTCTCCATTACCATAAACAGAAAAAGAAAGAAGGAAAGCACAGGTGCATGAACTTCTGAAGTCTACATAAATATGAAGTGAGGACATGAAGATTGACGACAGTAGAATAAGATTCTAAGGTAGATTATATATGGATCTAAGCAAAATGTCTGCAGAAAAGCAAAAGGAGGAATCCAAGAGATGACAAGGCAACAAACTCTTCACTCAAAAGAACTAAAAGCATTTCGTTAATCTCCACTTTTAGCAGAATAGTACTTCGTGTCAACTTTTTTGTTTTGTTAAATGGTTAATTTCCCTTGACGAACATATCTTATGTACTATGTCTCACTCAGTTTTTGTGTTTTTTGAATCATGTCTTTTGTAAGGTTAGGCAACCTAAATGCCACTTTCATATCATATTAATATAATCTGTCTTAGGGAAAAAAACCAAGAAAACCAACTTTCAAATATGACAAAATAACCGGCAGAAGTCGGATGATAGAAAAGATTCTAGTAGAGTAACTGAAAATCAATAAAAATTCTTTGAATCAATTGATAAATTAATTATAATAATTTGAAGAACATGAACGTACAAAAAAAAAGAAAATAACATGATCTTGATCGTCGAAATTAAATTTTAATGGTCTGATACCATCTTAGACTTTCAAATAAAACGAGAAAGAAAAAAAAACTATTGAGAAAAATCAAAATGAATTACGAGAGAAACTTTTAATTATCATCCTTATATATGGATAAGATAATCCATTCAGATTTACAATTAAACCAAACATTGGCAAGTGGCATTTAGCCTAGTGGTAAGTGATAAGTTCACTAAAGACAGACGTACTTGCATGTCGAGAGATCGAGTCCTGCCGCCTACATTATGCAGGAACTTGGCTAATGGGCCGGCCAGTTGTCCTCCATTGTTGACAAAAAAAAAAAAACCAAACATTGAATCCGAAGATCATTTGATTGATATACCGAATTATTTAATATGCAAACAGAAAAAAAAAATTTTTTATCGATACAAACATTCCCAAAAATATATTTACCATAAAAATCCCAACAATCCACTTTAATTCTTCCTTTTTCCCACAAAATAAAAGAAGTGTATAAAAAGAAGTAAAACTAAGAATCCCGCCCCAAAATTGGCTTTAAAATTATATTTGTTAACTGCATTTTCTAACTTTGCATATTGATAATGACGATCTTTGTATCATTCCCAAAATTTCTTAAGATCTATTATTTCTTTAAATAAATAATAATACTAATATAATATCTCAAAAGGGGTTAAGGGGACCAAGGTTAATATGGTAGCCCGTAGATCACATGACGATTGGTCTAATTCAAGTAAATCTCTTGTTTGCCCACATAAGATTTGTTTGCATGTGAAAATCCCACACAAAGCATACATAAAATTATATAATAATTTGTGATATATAATCGACAAAACACTACTTTTCATTACAAGAACTATATTGAAGCTTTTGCTCTAAATTAGTATTTCTATAGTCCAGCGGTTATAATATGTTAGATATCACAATGTCTTTCGATCTTAACTAGACATGTCTCTACTACTCAATTTCTAGACAAGAAACATCATTACTGATTCTTTGATCAAAGTGTTTGATCATTCATTATTCATATTCAAAATGAATTTACTAGTACCTTTCATGCTTCAACTAAAACAAAGCTATATATTAATTTGCGAGATGCTATATATATATATATATGATCAAAACATGTTACATATCTTATATTTCTATTTTGAGTATATATATTCTGCATTATAGTAAAAACGATTGTATAAATTTAGGGGATGTTATTTAAAATTGAAATTAATTGTACTTTAGATTCCAATAAAAATTAAAGTGACTGCATTTGAAAAAATACTTTGAAATTACTGTTATTCAATATTGATTTGATTGGTAACACCCATTAGTTTAGTAATTGGTAATGATTTGAATTGGTTGAGATTATGGTGTTAATACATAGACTCCATTCTTAATAGCAAAATAATGTGGTTGTGTCTCGACTATTGTGCAAGCACACCATCATCCATTAGCTACTCTTTACTTTAGTTCACAATATACATATATAACGGATCTGTTGAATCTCTTTTTGGTCAAATTTTGAAAAAGAAACATTATGGTAAAGGGGCTTTATTATATTCTATATGTATATATATATACATGTGTATAATTAGGAAGTTTAGTTTAAAACCACGTGTTAAAAGGACTTTGTGGTTAACACCACTTTGCATATGTTGTTTGACCGATAAAGGAACTCGTAACAAAAATGATTTATCTAAAAGTATATATAACGTTGCTAGTTTCGACGGATGAGGATGTGATCACAAATATTTGGCAGCAAATAGTTGAATATAATGCTGAAAACGTGGATCTGAAAATGTTATAGGAGATGAGCTCAGTTTGCATCGAATGTAGCTCGAGGGAAGACAGTAGTCACAGACTCACGGCATTCAGTAAGTCGATCAATAATGTGATCGTGTGCACCAGTAGATATACAAAAAAAAAAAAGAATTGAAAAAAAAAGGAATTTAGATTAATATACAAAATGAAAATTTAAGTGGTTATATATATATATATATATATATATATAATACATATGATATTCTTCAACAGTTTGAACTAGAAAAGGAAATACGGTAAAAGTTGCTAAACTTATGTCCAATGCAATGGCCAAACTAATATTGAACTATAAATTTTGTCAAATAATATATATCAGTTTCCGTTAAATGAGTCAATTTAGGTACTAAAAATTGTTGATTAATGCAATTACTTTTCACGTAAAAAAATTAAACTTTCAAAAACTAGCAAAATTAGTACCAAATATAAACTATCTTAGATGTGACCTTTAACCTAGTGGCATGTGGTAAGTTCACTAAAGGCAGACGCATTTGCATATTTCGGGATCGAATCTCGTCACCTACATTATGTAGGAACTCGGCTAATAGGCCGGTTAGTTGAGGCTGGAACATCAAATTCATGTTAATTTATATTATTATTCCACTAATATTTTTTTATTTTTTTTATTGAGTTTAGGTTTTTTTTTGTCAACCTTACTCATTCTTCTATTAATAGAATTGACAAAGACATAATCCATAACCAAATTGCTTCCAGTAGAACTAGCGGGATTTGAGTCTAAGTCTCATATTCACATCTTAGAGCAAATATGACAAAATCAAATTTCGTAACAAAATCTCTAACATAAAAATATATATTATCATAAAGATATTTCGAGAATTTCTCTGACCTCATATTTCATCTCCTTCTAGTAAGAAAACATTCATTTTGAAAAAATTTTGGATCACAAGTTTATTACCAACTCATGATAAATGAATCTAAAGATTTATCGTCTCAAATGTCATAATCTTTTTTTTGTATTTGTTATTTAATCAATAAAAGAATTATCAAAATTTTACGAAAATTTGAGATTTTAAATAAAAGCTATAAAACGTTTTATAGTCTAATATTTTCAATCACCAAAATACCTAAGAAACCACTTATTTCTCTTTTTATTTTATTTTTTATCATAAAAAGGAGTGAAACCCCTTCATTTATTTAACAAATAGCCAAACTATACAAGTACGTCTCTAGGCATCGAAACCTCAACAAAGTCATCAATCAAAATCGAATGTAAATCATCTGGAATACTTTCTAAAGAATGAAAATTAAGCGGTAAAGAAAATGCATAATTAGCTAGTCTATCCGCCAAACGGTTAGTCTCCCTATGCATATAAGAAATACAAACTGATCAGAACCTATGAATAAAATATATAATCGAGTATTGTTTTCTCAATGGCTAGTTTGGAAAAATGTTTATCTCACCCTCCTATACGATAAAAAGGTCAGTTTTAAGTAAAAATCAAAATATTTTGTTGTTTAATTAATGCTAAAAGATTCAATCTATATTATACAATTTTTAATATCTACCTAAAATTAATATTTTATTTAGTTTCTAGATAAAGTTGCTTTGGTTTTTTTTAAAATAAAACAATATATTTATAAAACAATAGCTCTAAGTTTACTCGAAATCTGAAAGTAAAATACTTGGTTTAGGTCAGAGTCAGAGTTTTATTACAAGATTTGATTTTTTTCACAATTCGTCTAAACTTTAATCTGAAATTTAAATATAGACTCAATAAATAAATAATATAAATTTTAATGAAACAATATAAAAAATTAACACGACTTTACTATTCTGTAAAGTTAGCTAATCTCATATCTAAATTGATTTGATCAAAGATAAATCATATATAAATTAGGTCAAATCATACTTTGGTCTAAATTTGACCAAATTTTAAAAGTTTAATAAAAAGGTTTTACATGGACAATATCGTGATAGTTAACAATTTCTTTGGTAACTAAATCATTGAAAATTGATAGTAATATATCATTTGACAAAATTTATAATTTCGTATCAATTTGGCCATTACACATATATAAGTTCAATTTTTTTTTTCCTTATTAGATAATAATAACTTGGATTATCATTTAGTGTATGCCACTTCTGAGAAATATGTAGCTGTAATTTATAACTAAAAATATATGTGAATATGTGATTATATCTTGTAAAACAGCGCAGATAATATTAGAACGAATTAAATTTTTAAATAGCCACGAATTATAGGAAAGCAACAAAAATATAGATATATATTCGCGCATGTAACTAAACATTAGGAATGAATATTTTATGGGTATCTAACAACAAATATTACATTTAATTGAAGCCACAATCAAAATTTTGAGTAAAATTCGTCTTGCCTTGAGAGTATGAAAGAAATTTGGATTTGTCGATGTCTCTATTCCGCACTCTACAGATGATTCTGAAGATATCGATGATTGGTGGGCAAATAACGCCATGGTTTTTTCATAGATTAAGAACATTGTCGCACCTGATTTAAATAGCTCCTTGTCCCATCATGAAGTAGGTCATGATCTCTGGATACATATTTAGAAGAGATTTTTAGTCAAAAAACTAGACAAAGGGTTCAAATATGAACTTGCAAATTGTCATCAACGTGGCACTATTGTTGAGGCTTATTTCGGTAAGCTAACCAAATTGTGCATGAGTCTAGGTGATTTTCAGAAGGCTCACACTTTGGAAGATATCACTCGTGAGAGGGAAGAGGATAAACTCTACTAGTTCATGATGGGTCTCGATGAAGCAGTTTTTGGACCCATCAAATCCTCTTTGCTATCACGAGATTCTCTCCCATCCATAGATGAAGCGCACCAAGTTGTTATGCAGGATAAAGACTCTAAACGTGTCACTCGCAAACATGAAGAACACATAGAAGGTGCAAGTTTTGCAATGCAAACTAGTTCTCGTTCTTGTCCAACCACGGAGGTTTGTGATCCCTTGTTGACTTGCACTCACTGTGGCTGTAAGGGATATTCATCCAAGAATTGCTTTCGCAAGATCGGTTATCCTCATTAGTGGGGCGACAGACCTCGTTCATCTCTGCCTACACCGCCTCGTACTTCCGCAACACCACCTAAAATAGTTAATCATTCACGTGTGGCTCATGTTGCTTCCTCATTGAGTTCAACTCCATCTGCTGCCACTCACTCTATGATTACTAAGACAGACCAGATAGGTTTCAGTGATTTATCTGATGAGCACTGGAAAACTTTAGTTGGGATGTTGAATGACAGGAAACTACCTGCTTGTGATCGTTTCACATATACATTTTTTGTGATACTGGTGTAACTAATCATATGACAAGTTGTCTTGATTTTTTGATGGAGGTGTGTGATGTGCAACCTATGTCTATTAAGTTAGCAGACGATCATTTTACATGTGCGACTAATGCTGGAAAAGTTTATCTTGGTTCACATCTACAACTGGTTAACATGTCCTTTGTTGATGGATTAGATTTTCATTTGATTTCGGTCTCATAATAGACTCGGGAAAGAGGTTATATTATGCAGACAAGTTTGTGTTCTTCAGGATCGCATCACACATACGCTGATTAGGGCAGGTGAGGAGTTGAATAGCTTGTATTTTTTGAGGGGTGTTGAGGATATCGTATACATGAATGCAGTCACAAGTGTCTCTAAGGAAGTATGGCACCAACGTGTGGGACATCATTCGTCGTAAATGACGTCAAAGATGGATGTATCAATTTCGAATAATGAGTTTAATTCTCAAAAATGTGATGTTTGTATTAGGTCCAATAAACACGTGATATTTTCCCTAAGATTTCTAGTAAAAGTACTGCTATTTTTGATCTCGTATTGGACTCCAGCTATGTGTTATTCAATATATTTCTCACCATTTTTGATGACTATTCTAGAGCTTTATGGATTTACTTGCTTCTAGATTAAACAAAAAAAAGTTCGACATTGACAGATTTTCTCGCCATGGTGGAAAGACAATTCTCAACAAAAGTAAAATCTCATTACAGTGACAATGGGTCATAATTCCTGATAGTTTATCATGGTATTTTTGCCAACAGGGTATCTATCATTCACGAGACCTCATGTGTTGGGACACCACAGCAGGATTGGCAGTGTGGAAAGGTAACACCGATATATGTTGAATGTAGCTCGTTCATTACGGTTTCAATCACATTTTCCTATTGAGTTTTGGGGTTAATCCGTGTTGACTGCACCTTATCTTATCACTCGTACACTTGCTCGGGTTCTTGATAACAAAATGCCCTATGAGTTACTTTATAACCGCCCATTTTCTATAGATCATTTGAGAGTATTTGGTTGTCTTTTTTATGCTCACAATCAAAAGTATGGCGAAGATAAGTTTGATCCCTACAACAACAAATCTATTTGTGTTTTATCCCTATGGCAAGAAGAGTTGGCGTGTTTATGACATGGAGACTAAGATGGTCTCTTCTTCACGTGATGTTATCTTCTTGGTATTTGAATTCCCGTTTGCTAAGATTACTGATGTGACAATCCCCGCTTTGTTAGCACCATCTGGTATCTCTCCACCACTATATCGATTTGATGATGATGATGATTATAACTTTGTTGAGAACAGTCACTCTGCATTACCTCTTGCTGGTGTTGACACTCCACTAGCAGACACTGATTGTGATACAAATTTGTCACCACCGGTTGCTACACATGATGTTACTCAATCACCTATACCTATCGATTCAGCTACCACATGTTCTCCACTTGTACCTATCGATTCAGCTATCACGGGTTCTCCACCAATTCTCGAGATTCTTGCATCTGATGTTTCATCTTTGTAATTAAGGCTATTTATATTTGTATAGTTACGTTTTTTACATATTTGTAACTAGATCAGCTATACAATGTGTATAAGTGATTCTCCCTCAGCCGATATGAACAAGAAATAGTTCTTTTACTACTTTGTTTCTTGACATGTATGTTAGATAAGACCCAAATATGTAAGGTTAAAAAACATTCACAAATGATATGATTTATTGATTTTTTTCTCTAGATAACGAGAAACTTAATGAATAAAAAAAGTTTAATTAAACAAAAAATTTTGGGAGAAGTGAAGAGTTTGAGTTGAAATTTACCAATCATTAAAAAGGAGATATTGCACACACACAAAAAAAAAAACTATAACTGCAGGAAAAATGTGAAATAATCTTATTCATTACAAATGCAGATAATGAAGACATCTTTTGAGATATCATGCTCTTCTGATTTGGTAACGTTATAAGTCAAAAATGTCGTCTAAGAGTTGAAACTAATTCATGCAAAAACTACCCATTAAGGTTGCTTTATGCTATGTATTATTTAATATGTAGATTATATAACCTCATGATTAGTAGCAAACACACAAATAATACTTTACACAAAGAGAATTTTTTTTTTTTTTTAAAGGCACAGAGAAAGCTAAAGATTTTGGTGTTATATGATATAGCTTATTAATGGATATTGGAGCACTCGTTTAGTGCAATGATCATAACCAAGAAATGAGTGATTTTATGGAGGAGAGAGTTCAAATCATTGGGGAATAATATTCTCAATGGACCCATGAAGTGAAAAAATAAACTAATTGAAACTTACTCTATTTTCAAGGAAAGTATATACTATATGCTTTTAGGGAAAGACTAATGAAGAAATGCAAATCAAGTTGTCTTTAATATTGATAAGGAGTTAAAGCCAGTGGCAAAGTTTTGGAGTTCTAATGATTTGGTTTGCATTTTGCCTTACATATTTCCAGCAATAGCTGAATATATAAAAATGACCTTATCATTGCAAATGCATTTTAATTTTATAATTGAGGAATAATAACTTTATCAAACGGGAAATCTATATCAATGAAAATACGGTTTATTGATTGTATTTTGATTGGATTGTCGAGGAAATGATAGTGAAAATGTGATTTGGTTTTGATAATGTATGGGAAGTATGGGGTATTTTTGAAACTAAATTTGGTTGAAGGTGTATTTTTGCAATTCTATTTTTAAAATTTAACTTTCCATTATATTTATTTAAAATAAAATTTATAAAAATGAGAGAAAATTCTTTGATCAAATAGTTAATATCTATTTTGATAGTTTTTTTATCGGATTCTATTCCAAAACACTCATTTACCCTGTATAATATAATAGAGTTTGAACTAATTTATATTTTATTTATTTAATATTTGTTGCAAAATATGCAATTCACAAGAGTTTATGAAAAATAATATAAATAAATATGTTACAAATGTTATCTTTACATCACGTAAATTCACAAAATTCGATCATTTAATTAGAACCTACACTGAATATTTAAAGTTAAACCCCAAAGGAAAAATCATCAAAATTATATAGATTTAACTCGTTGAATAGAAGTATTTTATATAGATAAATATACTATCATTAATAATTTTGTGTTGCTTTAAATAATTTTGTGTCGCTTTGTAAAGATGTTTGTTGTTGGTTAATTATTTTATGTTAAATTGAGTAAAAGATATAACAAAACGCAGTAAAAATCCAACTTTATTTGTGGTGTTGACACATCAATGCTTACATCAACTTTAAATATGGATTTAACACATCACTTTTGTAAAAGTTCACCGCATGTACTAATGCAATAGATTGAATTATATAATTGACTGAGAATATGGATCTGAATCACTGTCTCGTAAGCTTATATATCAACAGCCGATTATTGTCATTTACGATAGAACTTACATACATGCTTAATAGGAGTATTACTTCGTCAATAATGGAAAACTTCAAAATTACTTGTAGTTTTGCAAACAAAATACCTACGTAGAATTTTGGTATGTATTCATAACAAGAAATTGTTTAAAAAGAGATTAGGTATGAGAAGATATAATATAAGTATGAGGGGATTAAATAAAAACAATGTTAGTAATTTTAAATGAAAAGGACTTTTTGATGTTCATCTGATCTAAAGGCAAGAGGAGTGATCATTAAAGTATTAAAGGAGAAGGGAAAAAAATAAAGTAAAATAAAGAAGGTTAAATCGAAGGGATAAAAAAAGCCAAAAAAAAAGTGATGCTAATTATATTTCTTTACCTTTTTCTCAAATGTTAATGCTTTCCTACTTTTGCATGGAAAAGAAAAAGAAATTAATCATCATTACTCTCTCTTTCTTCTCTAATCCCGATGAAGCATAATCTCGATCGATTAACCTTTTTATAAGAATTAAGTCTACAAAGTAACCCACCGGATCGAAAAGAAGGTCTCTCATCTTTTTAGAATAGCTCACATACACTCCAAAACAGCACTTAAAAGGATTATAAAGAAAATTAAAAGATCTAATTAAAAGTAAAACTATATGCGCAAGAAAGAATATTTTCTTGCTGACCTTTTGAGATTCATAACTATGATATATCATACATTATATTGTTAATCAATGAAAATATATTAATAAAACATTGTTTAAATCTGAATTCATCCATATGACGAAATTAAGACTAATTTAAAGTACGCAATAGTAAAGTGACTTATGCATTGATTAAGACTACGACGTTTCTTGACGTTTATGTTTGTTATTATCGTAAGTCTAAACTATATACGAGCCCTGTTTTTTTCGAATCGATGAGTCAGCAACCAAATATACAGTAAAACAATTAACTTGAGAACTAATTATGTGAAGAGTGAGTGAGTGGTGAGTGAAGAGTAAGACACGTAATATAGAAAAAGAGTGGCAGCGATTATAATAGTGATTGCTGTTTTATTAGCCACTACAAGAAAACTTGTCGTTTGAGACTGCACAATCAATCGCAAATCAGTCCCATTTTTGAAATCTGGGACTGATTTGCGACTAATATAATCAGTCGCA
>OVAX01002352.1:0-30583 GCA_900406405.1 Lepidium africanum
ATAATAATAATAATAATAATAATAATAATAATAATAATAATAATAATAATAATAGAGTAGCCCAACTCTTTTTCCCCTTCTCTCGTATTTTATAACACTTATCCTCGTTTTTACTCTTTTTAGTAGCATCATAACAACCACTTTTCTCTCTGGTTCTAAGATTTATTGCTTCTTTAGAGTAAGATCTTGGAATATGTATTAAGTTGCTATTTATGTTTATTGAATAAATTTTTTCATGCTTAATCTATTCATGTCTCCATCTCTAAATTCTGGGTTTATGTTATTTGCTATGATTAGTGAGTAGTTCTCTTTAGGGTTAGTGAGGAGATGAGTTAGATGTAGGTTGAATCATGGTAATCTCTCGTATCTAGGTTAGTATTGCTCAGATTTTGGTAGATTAGATGTGTTTGATGCTTGTTTCAACCTGATTACTTGAGACATGAACTCAAGGCACCGAACACCCACCAATTGTTGTTAAAATGCCAAGTTAAGTTATAGTCTAGAATTGACTGCTTTTTCTCAAGAGATTGTTTAGAGTGGTTAGTTTGCTTGTTATAGTCCATTCTAAATGCCAATTTGGTTTGATCACCAAGAGATTTGGTTTTGGTCGATCTCAGATTGAGGATTCACTATCCATGAGAATGGTTTGAATGACTGATTTGTAGATTCTATAGCTCAAAATCTCCCTGTTAGGTTGCTGGATAAGAGTTGAGAACCATGATTCCACTGAAATCAATGACCCTTATCTCCTCATGAACCCTTCTTCCATCTTTATTTGCATTTGTCATCTGGCTCTGTTTCTTTGCTATTTCTCTGTTTTGTATTGCTCAGTTCTTAGTATTATGCTCAGTTTTTATGATTGCTGTTCTTATTGAGTTTCAAATCACATATTTGATAATTGGCTTGAACTAAAGACTAGTTGCATTACTGATTGTTAAACTGCTTCCCAATTGGTTCCATACCTCAAGTACTATGAGAATTTGGTAACTTAAAAGGACTAAAATCCTGTTATCAAATTGGCACCGTTGCCAAATTGGGATTTGTTAGTTTCAGTTGGTTTACATTAGATCATTAGGATCAAGTTCTGGTTACTTTGACATTTTCTAGGTTTTAACATCATTCACTCTATGTTTTTGAAACGTTTACAGGTCAGCTCGCTCACTCTACTCACCTGCACAGTGAGTGGATCATCAACAGACTAGCACTCGCCTGTTCTACTCGCTTGCACTGCGAGTTAGACGTTTCTGGGTTTGTTTTCTGAGTTCATGCATACCAGGTCTCAGGGAAATTGGAATCTACTTGGGTTGATTGATAATATTCACAGGCGTCGACGTGAATTCAGAGAGCAGAGAGCCGGTAATCAAATCGAAAAGGACAAAATGAATGCCAATATAACCCCAAATGGTTCTAATACTAATACCAATCCTCCCACATTAGTTGATCCCCTCCCTGCAACACATGTTCGTAGACCTCGCTGCATTGGCGCTGGAGATGCACTTAGCATCCAGACTTATAGGCACGGTATACACCATCCAGTCATCCCGAACAACAACTTCGAGATCAAGAGCGGATTGATCACTATGATTCAGGGAAATAAGTTCCATGGGCTACCATTTGAAGACCCATTGGATCATCTTGATGAGTTTGAGAGGATGTGTGGTTTAACAAGGATTAATGGCTATTTTGAGGATGCATTGAAGCTGAGGCTTTTTCCTTTCTCACTTGGGGATAAAGCACACTTATGGGAGAAGCACTTACTATAGGGACTCATCACTACTTGGGCAGATTGCAAGCGAGTCTTCCTTGCAAAATTCTTCTCCAATTCTAGATTAGCAAAGTTAAGGAATGCTATCTCAGACTTTACTCAATCTGGTACTGTATCATTGGCTGAGGCATGGAAAAGATACAAGATTTACCAAGCCCAATGCCCACACCACAGACTTTCTGAAGATTCTATCCTTAGCCAATTTTACCATGGAGTTCACCCAAAAATCAGAATGTTGCTTAACACTACAAGCCATGGTCACTTCTGAAATTAAGAGGTTGAAGAAAGAAGAGAGTGAATTGAGAATTTGGCTCTTGCTGATGGTCAATATGGAGAAGATTATGATCGTACTGAGAGAGGCTCAGGTGAATCACATTTGGTTAGCATGAAGGAGTTGAAGACTTTGCATGATAAGTTGGATAAGCTGCTCATGGTTCATCACGAGCAGATTAATCTTGTGGAAGAGGAACATGTTCAAGAAGGGGAGGATAAAACGGTTGCTGAGATCAGTTTCATGCAGAATCAAGGTGGACAAAGGCAATGGAACAAATACAAGCAGAACAACAACCTTTCTTACAGGAGCACCAATGTTGCCAACCCGTAGGATCTAGTTTATCCACCAAAGCCAACTCAGACAAAGGCTTGGATCCCTAAGCAGCAGTACCACTTAAGCTTTCAACCGACACCAGCTACACTGCAAGCTTAAGCACCAAATCAACAAGCTCCAGCTGATATCATGGAGATGCTTCAACAAATACGCCAAGGACAAACTACAAAGGAAGCTGAGTTGACAAAGAAGTTTGTTGAGGTTCATCACAGGATTGATACTTCCCATAATGATCTAAACTTCAAGTTTAAGACCCTTAATGCTAGGCTTAAGTATGTTGAGAGTCAACAGGCGTCTTCTTCTGTGAAGACTAGTGGGCAGCTCCCAGGAAAAGCTGTTACGAATCCTTAGGAATACACTGCCCAATCTATCACTCTCCATAGTGGTAAAGAGCTCCCTCAATGAGTTAAAGCTACCAATGACACTAGAGACAGTGTAATTCAAGAAGGGGAGGAGAAAAAGGCTGCAAAAATAGCTGCTGAAACCCCACTCGCCTGTGCCCCTCACCATACACAGTGAGTGGAGCCTTCTGACACTCTTAAGTCCTGCATGTCACTAGCTCCAAGTGCACCAAATTTCCAGCCTCTAGAGAAAGCAAAAGCACCCTTCCCTGCACGCCTCAAGAAGGATGTAACACAGAGGTACATAGAGCTTTTTGAGAAGCAAATGAAGGAGGTTGAGCTAAAGATACCATTCTTGAATGTGTTTGCTCTAATTTCTCAGTATCAGAAATTCTTGAAAGAAGCAGCCAAGGAGAAGATTCATTTGGTAGAAGGATTGGAGATGGAGAGCTTTGAGTGTAAAGTTGTTGCTGAAGCTAAGGTAGTCTTGAGAAAGTTAGAAGATCCAGGAACATTTACTTGCCATGCTCATTGGGTCATCTTGATTTCAAGAAGGGGTTGTGTGACCTTGGAGCTTCCATAAGTTTGATGCCATTCATTGTAGCTAAGAGGCTAGACTTTAACAATTATAAACCTTGCAAGTTATCTTTGATTCTAGCTGATCGATCCACACGATCATCTCATGCATTGCTGGAGAATTTGCCCATCAAGATAGGACATGTGGAAGTTCTTACAGATTTCATTGTGATCAACATGGTTGAGGAGCCTCAAGATCCATTGCTGTTGGGTAGACCGTTATTTGCATTAGTTAGGGCAGCAGTAATATATGTGAAGAACAGGACAATTGAGCATAATTTGGGAAAAGACAAAAGGATGAAGTTTGATCTAAATGAAGAATCAAGGAGGCCAATAATTGAAGGCCAAAGCTTCATGGTGATTGAGCTCAATGATGGTATTAGCACTGAAAATGAAAAGGAGTAAACTCTGGTTTCTCTCCCAACACCACAATAGTCTGAAAAGTGTGAAGAATCGAGCTTGAGACTCTAAACAAGCTCATTTGGGAGGTAGTCCCAAGCATATCCTTTGTATATATTTTCATTTCAAGTTTTTATTGCTATTTTTTGCCTTTTATGAACATATTGTATTTGGTTTGTCGTTTTAGTCATGTTGCTTTCAGGTTCAGCACTTAAAAAGATCGAGTATGGTTTCCAGCACCTTCAAAGATAGCACTAGCTGTACCAGCTTGTTGACTAGGCGAGTCCCAAAACTTTAAAACAAAAGCATAGCATTTCACTCGGCCATGCAGCGAGTGGGTGATCCGAGTCCAAAGCTTTTAGAAGCTGTTGATTTTTCGTTGACTTGATTTGGGTCAACAGGGACTAGCATCTTTTTCGGTGATGTATTGAGTGAGTGATTGCATAGGGGACATATTTTGGAGCACAATCTAATGATCCCCTATTGCTAATCCTACTTACTCACTCAAATACATCACTTAATCTCTTTTGTTTTATAATTTTGATCGCACAATGAATTATTTGCTTAATCTCTAGGAATTGATTGATGATTAATTAGATTAAGTATTGATTAATTCATACTAAACTATATCCAGATATCTTTGTTTCTTGTTTGAATGTCTTCGTTTGCGCAGGAAATTAGATCAATGGAGAATGGGACAGTCACTGAGTAATTGTGTGGATCAATTTGGGATTTGTTGGGTTAGATGAACAGTACTCAGAGGCCCATTGGCAAGTACACTAGGCGAGTTGGGCTAGATATGGTTTCTAGAAGGTGTGGTTGGAATTGACTCAACCATGGTTGGAGAGTGTACTTGGCGAGTTAAACTTGTGTTGCCAAGAAACTTCACTTTTGAAATGTGTGGACAGAAACCAAACAGAGTTGGCGAGTGGAGAGCATTGAGCACATGGTTTTGGATCCCTTTAACAGTTTTAGTCCCCCACTCTCTCCCACCCCTCACCTATATAACTGAGCTCACTCCTCACTTCTTCCTCACACCAATCTTATCCACTATCTCTCTAGTTCAAGCATCTCTCTAACTTCTGAGCAGGTTTTCAGTTCATAAGTCTCAACTCGGTCCCTTCCAGCGAGTACATTTGGCGAGTTGAAGCAGCTTTGTTTAGGATCAGTGAAGACTAAACACCACTCGCAGCCTACATCCAAGTGCACTAGGAAAGTCAGAGTAGAAGCGGGTCCATACTTGAAGATTTGTCCAAATTCAGAGCCTACTCGCCACCTACAACGAGTGACATAGGTGATATACTGCGTTTTAATCGGTTTTTAACCCTTGTTTTCCATGGTTTTATTGAATTAAAGTACATGTTTTAGAGTCTTGTAGTCCTTTATTGAGTCTTTTCAGGTCATAAGTCACGTCTGGAGAAGATTAGCTCTTTTGAGTGAAAACAAGCATATGAAGATGCAGAATCCTGCAGAAGCATTAGAAATTTATCTTTAGTTGGAAGACTTCCTACCGTTGGATCGAGCTCATTTTTGACACAACATAGCCACGAGAGTTAGATTTCTTTTGGCTCTGGTTTGAAGACAATCAGATAAGTGGTTAAGGAGATATGATGAAATTAGTGAAGACATGTACCAAACCTGCGAGAAAACCGGAAATCTGCCTTATTTCGCCCGGTTCAATTTAAGTTGTACCAAATCCGATTTCGAGAGCTTATAATTAGATTTTTAGTCACTTTTACAGAACAAAAATTCATTATTTTTTTCAGCCACTTTTGGCTTTTTTCTTGGAGCTTTAGGGAGAAGATTTCGTTCTTTGCAACTTTTGAAGAAGAATTTTGAACCCTTATTTATTTTATTGCAATTCTATTATGATTTCTAAGATGTTTGTTCTTTTGCTTTCTTCAATTATGTCTGAGTAGATCCCCAATCAAGTTTAGGGTTTTTCTAGGGTTGTTAGGAAATTGATGAATTAGGAACAAATAAGTTGATGCTTGATGTGTTCTCCATTTATTGATAATCTTAATGCCTATGTTAGAGTAGCTAACTAGCCTATGATCTTATATTACCTAACTCTCCAAAAGCTTATTAGGAATAGGAACCTCTTTAGATTAGCAATTAATCCTTAACCACGAAAGTTGATGTTTAGGTTAATTGTGGACTTATCAGACCTTATCGGTAATGCGTTTTTACATCCTAGGACCAACGACAGTTAGGATCACCAGGTTGATAAACATAGTAGTAGGTATCATGATAGTGGGTTTGCTAGAATTTTATGTTTGAGTCGAGATTGAACTTAATCTTTCCTGAATAGTTTCCTGGTTTAATTCCCTAATTTCCCGACGAATTTCCCTGAACTTGATGCTTTTGTTTCATTGAGTTTACATCGTTTATTTCCTGTTTTGTTTCATTGCAATCACTACTTTTACTTTGATTTGTCCTAGCTCTAGTTTGATTTTAAGATTGATAGTGTAACTACTTGGTTCTCGTGGATTCGATCCCTAGAAAACTACTTCGTTTTGCTATGCACTTGCAGTAGAATACTAGGGTAAAACTTAGTGTATCAAGTTTTTGGTGCCGTTGCCGGCGACCAATATTATTTCCTTTCGATCTGAAATTGAATTTTAGTCAAAGTCTTCTTTTATATACGTTTTTGTTTTTGTTTCTTTTGTGTTTCAGATACAATGAGCAATTTTGATACCAACGCTGACCAGCAGAGTCAAGATGGTATTGCTATAGTTGCAGAGTTGGTATAGCGAATAGAACAGATGCAGCGACATCAAAATGCTCAGACACAGCGTGACACAATAGCTGAACTCGACACGCCTCATCAGTTTTACCAGAACAGGTCTTCCATTGTTCTTCCTCATTTGCAGGGAAAAGACAATGAGATCAAGCCTTAGTTGATTGCGTTGATCAAGCAATATGTTTTCCACAGTTTACCAATTGAGAACCCCATGGACCATATTGATGATTATGAGGATTTTTGCAGTTTAATGAGTTCTGACGAAGTCCCTGTGGACTATATCAAGTGCAAGTTGTTCCATCACTCCTTGGTAGACAAAGCATCACGATGGCTCAAATCCCTCCCTGCAGGTTCGCTGACGACATGGGAAGCAGTTAGAGCTACGTTTTTGGATTACTTTTACACCAGGTGTAAGACTGCTACGCTGAAAAACAAGATCACTACCTTTCATCAGCAAGTTGGTGAGTCCTTTTGTGAGGCATGGGAGAGATTTAGGGAGTACAGGAGAGATTGTCCACATCATGGGTTCTCCGATGTGCAGAGTATCTTCTATGAAGGAGTTAATTGGGACTACAAGAAATCCCTAAACGCTGCTAGTAATGGGAACTTTATGACTAATACTAAGGAGCAGGCATTTACTCTCATCGAGAATTTGGTTTTGAGCTCAAGTTATCACACTCCTCAATAAGATCGATCTGTATACGTGAAAAGTGTTGATTCTCAGATAGACAAGTTGACTGCCAAGTTGGATAGGTTGATCAAGGAGTCAGGTGAGCAGAGGGAATCAATTATGTGAATGGTGCAGGTTTCATGCAAAATTAGGGACAAATGGATTTCGGTCTGAATTTTCAGAAACCGTTCATGCAAAACAGGGGCGTCGTGCAAAATTTGGGCACTGGTCAGAATTATCAGAATCACATCGTGCAAAATTCAGGCACTGATTAGTATTATCAGAATCACTTAGTGCAAAATCCGTGCAATAATTTTCAGCAGCCTTTGGGATCGTTTCAGCATGAAATTCAGCCACAGAACCAAACTCCAACAAGCTCCTCAGACACCTCCAGCAATGAGATCAAAGCTTTGATCCAACAGTTTGCACAAGGGCAGCAAAAAGCTTTACAGAAGCTGGATCCAAAGATTGATGATGTGTACAACAACCTCAACAACAAATTTGAAGGAGTATGTACTCATGTGAAGATACTGGATACTTAGGTGGCTCAAACTATGAAAGCAGTGACAAGGCTTCAAGAGGCACAACCAAGAAAGAATGAGAAACATCATAGGGAATCTTGCAATGTCATTATCTCCAATGATGACTATAACATAAGGTTAATAAGCCTATTATGCGTTTCCTTAGAGGTGGAGTAGAGTATGAGAACTAGTCTAATGAGGTTAAGATGCATAAGCAAGGTGTTTTTGAAATGGTATGACATGTTTCAGTAGCTACCAAGGAGCAGCCAAAAATGCTTAGAGTGGCCAAGAAAAAGAACCTTAAATTCCTATATCTCGTGTTTATGAACCACCAATCCCCTTCCTTGAGCTCGCTGAACTAAGGCACAGAAAAAGATCTTCTCAAAGATACGTGCAGACATGGAAAAGGTTGGAGTACCATTGCCAAAGGTGGACAGTTTGTCCCAAGTTCTGATACATGTGGAGTATATCAAAGCAATTCTGGACAACAGAGAGAAACTCGAAGAGGTATTGGAGATACATGGTCAACTGTGTATGACATCAACTGAACGAAAAACACTCCTAAGATAGAAGATCAAGGTGAGTTTACCATTCCTTGTACTCTTGGGGAATTGGAATTCGATGATGCTCTATGTGATTCATGTGTGAGCGTGAATGTTATATCGTTTGAGGTAGTGAAGAAGTTGGGAGTTGAACATATGCAAGATCACCATACCTCCATTTCTTTTGGAGATGCCTCCACAAAGCACCCGCGAGAGAAATTGGTAGACTACCAGCTTATATTTGGAGATTATCTAGTACCAACGGATTTTACAGTAGTAGAGATGGTACGAGATGGTGCACTTCCTCCAATCTTGGGAAGACCATTCTTGGGTACAGCTGGAGCAAACATTGACTTCATCAACAAGAGAGTGATCCTTGAGAAGATCAATAGAAGGGTTTCATATCCTATCAGGGCATTTAGTGGCAGTTTCTGTGGTGTGATTGATACTGAAAAGGTTGGCAAAAAGACCCCAAGGATTGAGAGTGAACATCAGGAGAAGGAAACTATGCAACCAACAGCTGATGTAGTTACTTGGACCTCCTCAAGTCTCGATGAATCGTTCGAGTGTGAATCAAATGAGAAAGAGAATCTTTGTCAAGAGCATATAGAGGAATCACGAGTCTACGATGGTAACCCGAACGAAGCCCACCACCGACAAATGTATCCTTACCAGGAATTTTGCTTCTAATGATCTAGTGCTTTTGTTCAAATCTTGTTCTAAGCTTTTTACAAGGGAGTTCAAACCTGGATGGTTAGGGCCTTTTACTCTTAAAGACGTTAAGCCTTGTGCAGCTGTACTGTTGCTGGACACTGCAGGCATCAAGTTTGTGGATGATGATCCATGCCTGAAGCTGTACATTATGGATGCTAGCTTGACTAAGGGAGGAACAATTCCTCTTGGGAATCCACCCGACACCTAAGAGGCGATTGAGTCAAGCTAATGACTTTAAACAAGCGCTGAGTGGGAGGCAACCCACTATTAGGTAGCTTTTGTTTTCATCGCTTTTTTGTTTTTGGTTTATTTTTCGTTTTGGTTTGTTTTGTTTCAGGTGAGAAAGTGATCAGAGAACTATGATCCGTCGATCGAAGCTAGGATCGATCAATCATCGATATTCCAGAGGCAAACGTGCAACCAAATGATCGACCTCAACAGAGTAATCGATCGATCACCTCTTTACAGTACCGAACACGCGACCTGATGATTGAGCTCCAGATGTGTGATCAATCGATCACTAAAGAGAAAGGAGTATATGCTCGGCCTTATGATCGACCTTCTGGCAGTTGATCGACCGATCATCGTTAAGCCAAGATGATACACTCGACCTGACGATCGACCTCCACAGGAATAATCGATCGATCGTCGAAGGTAGGAATTTCATGAGAAAAGTTGATCGATCGATCGTGAGTCATGTTTATCGATTATCTCACCTTTTTCCGATTTCTTTTTCTTTCTGCGTGAGTTATGTTTCTTTCTTGCTTATTCACACACCGGGATGGTGTGAAGTAAGTCTGGGGGAGAGCACATGCTGTGACTAACTAATTTCTTTCTTTTGTTTTTCTTTTTGAGTTATTTTTTATGTTTTTCTTGAGTCTGTTTGTGTCTTGTTGAGTTAAAACCGTTATTAGGAACCGTGATTTTTGAGGAATTATTTTATTTTCAGGAACTTAAGTAACCATTGACTCAGGCATTACAGGAATCGATTGACTATTGGAAAACCAGAAATCTTGCAACTTCTCAACGTTACCCACATCCTTTTGGGTATTCGAAGAATCTCATGCTGGCTTCACACCTAACCTGACTTAATCTTCTCGTCAAGGGAGTTGGTATACTTGGGATCGTGTCCTCTTTTCAGTGCAATTACAGATTTTCCTGTGTGAGTATGGTTTCCCCTCTCTAAAATCATTTCAAGCATTAATGCTTAGTCTGAAGTAACTATACAAGAAAGTTATGTGCATTGTTGGTAGCTGAGGGTAAAAGTCCTTCAATGATGCTGCTCTTCTGAGCTTAATAAGAAGGACTCCTATGAAGCTGCTATTACTTACATCCTTTGAGTTGCTAAAGAACCAACCAATAAAAAAATACAATGATACCCTAGGTAAGTTGGGAGAAATTGGTTGAAATCTAATGAACCATATAGAAGGTAGTCTTGAGATTGAAAGAGAAACTTATGTGTCCTTTGATCGATGTTCCCTTGATAAGACCACACTTAGATACTTTAGGAAGTTGGTATGGTGCATTCAGATTTCTCACTAGGATTGTGGAGTTTGATTTTTCACTTCACTTTTTCAGTCTTGGTTTTTCTATTTGCTTGAGGACAAGCAAAAAGCTAAGTCTGGGGGAATTGATATACTGCGTTTTTATCGGTTTTTACTCCTTCTTTTCCATGGTTTTATTGAGTCAAAGTACATTTTTTAGAGTCGTTTAGTCCTTTATTGAGTCTTTTCAGGTCTTAAGTCACGTGGAGAAGATTAGTCCTTTTGAGTGAAAACAAACATATGAAAATGCAGAAGCATCAGAAGTTTATCTTTTGTTGGAAGAAGTCCCACCGTTGGATCGAGCTCATATTTTGATACAATATAGCCACGAGAGTTAGCTTTCTTTTGGCACTAATTCGAAGACAATCAGATAAGCGGTTAGGGAGATATGATGAAATTAGTGAAGACATGTACCAAACCTGCGAGAAAACCGGAAATCTGCCTTATTTCGCTCGGTTCAATTTAAGTTATACCAAATCTGATTTTGAGAGCTTATAATTAGGTTTTTAGTCACTTTTACAGAACATACATTCATTATTATTTTTCAGCCACTTTTGGCTTTGTTCTTGGAGCTTTAGGGAGAAGATTTCGTTCTTTGCAACTTTTGGAGAAGAAACCCTTATTTATTTTATTGCAATTCTATTATGATTTCTAAGATGTTTGTTGTTTTGCTTTATTCAATTATGTCTGAGTAGATCCCCAATCAAGTTTAGGGTTTTTCTAGGGTTGTTAGCGAATTGATGAATTAGGAACAAATAGGTTGATGCTTGATGTGTTTTCTATCTATTGATAATCTTAATGCATAGGTTAGAGTAGCTAACTAGCCTATGATCTTAGATTACCTAACTCTCCAAAAGCTTGTTACGAATTGGAACCTCTTTAGATTAGCAATTAACCCTTAACCACGAAAGTTGATGTTTAGGTTAATTATGGACTTATCAAACCTTATCGGTAATGCGTTTTTACATCCTAGGACCAACGACAGTTAGGATCACTAGGTTGATAAACATAGTAGTAGGCATCACAACAGTGGGGTTGCTATAATTTTATGTCTGAGTCGAGATTAAACCTAATTTTTCCTGGTTTAATTCCCTAATTTCCCGATAAATTTCCTTGAACTTGATGCTTTTGTTTATTGAGTTTACATCATTTATTTCCTGTTTTTTTCATTGCAATCACCACTTTTACTTTGATTTTTCTTAGCTCTAGTTTGATTTTAAGATTGATAGTGTAACTACTTGGTTCTCATGGATTCGATCCCTAGAATACTATTTCGTTTTGATGTGCACTTGAAATATAATACTAGGGTAAAAGTTAGTGTATCAATAGGTGAGTTGCTTATTCTAGGTTTTATAAAGGCATCTTTATGCAGTTTTTCTTGCTCTTGCACCATGTTTGATAGAGATTTGATCGAAAGAACATCACACTGGATCTGTGTGGATGCTTACAATCAAGCTTTAAAACGTGACAAGAGGGAGGCGGTTCAGAAGAAGAAAACTGCCCGAAGCTGTGGCTAAAGCCTCCAAGCACCCTCTTGATGATACTGATTTTTTGGGTAGCAAACGAAAGCATGTCAAGGATCACAGGAAGCTCATAATTCAAGAAGAGAGTGAGGAGGAGGAGTTGATTGCTCAGCAAACTGAAGAAGTGACGGAAACATCTGTTCAGCCGCCATTACCCATTCCTAGTAAGTCAAGCTCTAGCTCATTGATTAAATCATTGAAGAGTGCTTTGAAGGCACACAACATAAATACTGAGTTATCAGGGATTTCGATAAGGGAAAAAGTGAGTTTTGGAAGCGTTGATATGGATGATTCACCGGTTGATAAGGGTAATGGAGTTGTTGTTCCTGAGGAAAGTGAGGGTGAGACTCCAAGGGTTAGTTCAGAAGAGGAAGAAGCATGAGCTGAAGCACAAGGTTCACCAATGGATGTGGAAAAAGGGAAAGGTTCCGAGAGCAAAGTGAGAAATAAGCCTGAAACAGAATTTCAGAAGGATATATATACTCTGATCGACAATGGGTATACAAAAGTTGAAGCTAGAGTAGTATTAGAGGAGAAATATGCTGCCAGGAGACTTAGAGCTCAAAAGAAGAAAGCCACTCTGGGAAAGGTTTATAAGGCATTGAATATGAGGGTGATGAAAACAACGGTTTACTATCACCTGAAAGCTATAGAAAGGTTGTAGATTGCTGAAGATGTAGATTCGGTATTTGAGAGTTGCGGTTTGACCCTGTTTATGTCTATGGTTTTGGACTCGTACAAGGATGAAACAATGCAGTTTCTTGCCCCCGTGGAGGTTCAGGAATATGTTACAAGACCTGCAGCCTTGATCGAGAGGGACGGACCAGGATACATTACATTTAAGGTAATTGGTCAACACTACAGATTCATATTTAAGAAATTAGATGAGCGATTTGGTTTCAAGGCTGGAGAAGTTAGTTATCCTAATATACACTCTGCGGAGATAGATGCGGTTTGGTTTATACTTTCTGGAGAATTAGAGTTTAACATGTCTAGGAGTAAAGGGACTTAGATTAGGAATCCCTCTATCCATTGTGCTAGGAGAGCTATTGCCAATATTTTCTATGCTAGGCCTTCTACATCGCCGGTAAACCTTGGGGAAATGCAGCTGATGGTCATTGCACTTAAGGAGATTTGTGGAGAAACAACTAGTGGTAGGAGTATTTTGGGAGATGATGCAGATTCGAGTCTATCTTTTGTTCTTGGCAACAACTTCAGCAACTATCGATCTAAAGCAATGGTTCAAGCTGAAAAAGGTACTCCTAAGCCTATCTTTATTGGAGGTGTTGTAGCTAATATTCTGAAGGCTTGTGGAGTGGATTTAAGCGAATCAGAAAGAGGAGGAGAATAAGTAGTTGCTATATAGGTTCAACCATCCAATCTAGAAAAATGCAACAATGATTTTACCTTGTCTAGAGCTGACTTTGATCAAGAGGATTGTCGAATTCATCTTTCCCTTTAACACCTTGGTTGATGAGTATAAACCACCCCACGAACCTCCAATAGCTTCACCAGAAAACGAAGATGATGTTGAACCAGAAACATACTTCTTTGAGGAGTTCGATGCACCAAGGCAGGGAATCCCTTCTAAAGAAGCACATAAGCGTATCGGGAAGTTGCAGAAGTTGGGGAAATGGTTGGTAAGGAAAGTAAAGGAGTTTGCTAAGGAGAAGAAGGAATGGAAACAAGAACGGGAAGAGATGAGGAGAGAATTGGATGCACTTAAAGAATGGTTTAGTGGAGAGATCCCTCAGACTCCAGCTCCACAATCACCTCGAAGACGCTACTAAGTTTCAGCGGACGAAATACACACTCTAGCACCTGCCCTAGCAAGACACTCATCAGCAGAAGGGACTATGGCACTCAGAAGAAGGCCTCGCAGATAGAGAAACATTGACTCGCTTGCTTCACTCGTTGTACCTGTGAGTGTGTCATTCCCAGAAAGCCAGATTTTGATGCCTCACTTGCACCACTCGCCAGAACCAGCGAGTTGTTCCCAAAAGTCAGTCTAATGCCATTTTACGCTCAGCCAATCAAAGAAGCACCTCCGGTCCAATACAGATGTGTTGCTGACTACACTCTTGAGGATATGAATGCCTCCACCTCACATATATTTGATTATAAGTGAGGTAACATGTTCTTCCACTCTTCATTGTACATACCATTGCATTTTTAATCGTTTAATTTGTTTCGTGCATCGTTTAGAATTTTCCTTCAGATTTTTATTCACACTACGGACAGTGTGATTTAAGTTTGGGGGAGGGTTCTAGAGTACATTTCATAATAGAATCATGCATACATCTATGTTTCATAAAAATCCAAAAAGATTTTTCTTTTAGCATCCTTTAATTCATGCATTCATGTAAGGCATAGAAAAGCACAAATCAAAAAATCTGAAAACAAATTGCATAAAAAGAGTGTCATGTAGTTGTATATCATGTAGATTGAGTATAGTTTTCATTGGGAACTATGATGTTTTTGCCTTGTTTTCTGCTGGTTTGATGGTTAGAATCGCTACTCTCGTCTTAAGTTGTTTGATGCATTCATTCTCGCTTGAAATTAAAACCGAATCATGCTTGGAATCAACAGAATGTACTGAATATTTTGATTGAAAACGTTGTGATTCGATGATGTCCCTTACTTAAGTGACAACCAGAATTTGAATTAGCAATTATCTAGTCTTTGCATCACTTTTGGAGTTTATAGATTTTACAAAATACTTGGACTATCTTTTCCCTTGATGATTGCTATCTTGTTAGTCCAAGTAGAATCCCACCTTGCTGCATAATTTCCTCATTTTAAACCATGTCATTTTTTTGTGTGAATGTGAGGCCTATTTTTGGATCAGCTTAGCATAAAGTGTTAGGTGAGAACCGACAAGAGCATGTCTCCATGTAGATTCTGGTTCACGACTTTTAAATCAGAATAGGATTAGGTTGCTATGGTTTTGGGTGTGGGTATTGCTTGTGTTTAAGCAGGAAAAGTTATGAAGAGTATAAGCAAGGAAAAGAAAGGTTTAAAAGAAAGAGTTTAATGAGGGAATGGGTTGAAAGTATAAAAGAGTTCTAGTAAAGGTTTTGGGAAAGTGAAAGAATAAGAAAGGTTCTAAGTATGAGAAAAGAAAGAATAAGTCTTGGTTAAAGAAGAAAAGAGCCTAGTGTTGTAAGTGTTTAAGTTCCAAAACCGCTAGAAGTTAAAGTAATAAGACCCTCTCCTTAGGTTCTCGATTGGAAAAGCTTGTGTTTTATGATCTTGGTGGCTTGAAAAAGAAGAAGCCTTATGTTGAAAGGGTAAACTAGGATCATATTCTAGGTTTATAATGGCTAGGTTAGATTGTTTGGGTGTATGAGTAGATGGATATATGCTCTTGTATGCTCCTATTGGATCTCACATTTAGCATTATGTTGAAGCTTATCCATTTTTGAGTGATCCCTTGATGCATTGATTGACTATATATTGTAGGAGATCATTTTAATCTCTTAAACCTTGACCAAATGAAATCCTCATTGATGCTTAGACTTGAACCACGGTTCCGAATTTTAATGAATGTTAAAAGGGACAGCTGATTTGAATTCATGAGTAGTCAAGTTTGAATCAATTCGGTTTTGAGATGATCATGGATAATGTTTTTGAGTATAGCTGAATGTTTGCATCCTAAAACTTTTGACAAGGACATTCATTGTTTCAACCCTCGAATCAATGTTTTGGCTCTGAGTTCCCAATGTTGCATCTTCTTTTCCTTCTTAGATTTCTGCATTTGCTTGAGGCCAAACAAAATCTAAGTTTGGGGGAGTTGATATGTCTGCATTTTATTCCATTTTAAGTTCATAAATCATTATGTTTTCATCCATATCCTTTGCATTTGCATCATTTTAGAGTCTTTTAGGTTTGCAATTGCATGTTTTGCACTTGTATTGCATTTGAGTGGTTTCAAGAACATGTTTGGAGCATTTTGGAGTGTTTTCGGATTAAACACAAGAGGAGACTCGAATTGGAAGCAAGACTTGGACCAGAAGGAACTTGGAACTAAAGGATTCAACTCACTCGCCATGTTGCCTCGCCAAACTACTGCGATAAAGCATTGTTCATGCCATGAAATGATGCCTCGCTGGTTACACTCGTTAGCATGCTACGAGTGACTGAAGATGTACCTGACTCAACCCAGAAGGAAGTCACTCGCCTGTTCCCCTCGCCTGTACTCCTTCGAGTGAGCCTGATCCAGACACCCAAGTACCTCACTTGCCATCACCATTCGCCATATGCATGCGAGTGCCTTATTTTGTTGACTTTTATGCTTCGCGTTGACCGCGTTAGGTTTAATGTAAGGGGCTATAAATACCCTTTTAGCCCCCAAAAACACTTATCCTCGTTTTTACTCTTTTTAGTAGAATCAAAACAACCGCTTTTCTCTCTTGTTCTAAGATTTATTATTTCTTTAGAGTAAGATCTTGGAATATGGGTTAAATTGTTGTTTATGGTTATTTAATGAAGTTTGCTTAGTTTTTCATGCTTAATCTATTCATGTCTTCATCTCTAAATTATGGGTTTATGTTATTTGCTATGATTAGTTAGTAGATCTCTTTAGGGTTAGTGAGGAGATGAGTTAAATGTAGGTTGGATCATGGTAATCTCTCTTCTCTAGGTTAGTATTGCTCAGATTTTGGTAGATCAGATGTGTTTAATGCTTGTTTCAACCTGATTGCTTGAGACATGAACTCAAGGCACCAAACACCCACCAAGTGTTTGTTAAAATGCCAAGTTAAGTTCTAGTCTAGAATTGACTGCTTTTTCTCAAGAGATTGTTTAGAGTGGTTAGTTTGCTTGTTATAGTCCATTCTTAATGTCAATCTGGTTTTGATCACCAAGAGATTTGGTTTTGGTCAATCTCAGATTGAGGATTCATTATCCATGAGAATGGTTTGAATGACTGATTTGTAGATTATATAGCTCAAAATCTCCCTGTTATGTTGCTAGATAAGAGTAGAGAACCATGATTCCACTGAAATCAATGACCCTTATCTCCTCATGGACCCTTCTTCCATCATTATTTACATTTTTCATCTTGCTCTGTTTCTTTGCTATTTCTCTGTTTTGTATTGCTCAGTTCTTAGTATTATGCTCTGATTTTATGATTGTTATTCTTATTGAGTTTCAAATCACATATATGATAATTGGCTTGAACTAATGACTAGTTGCATTACTGATTGTTAAACTGCTTCCGACTTGGTTCGATACCTCAAGTACTATTAGGATTTGATAACTTAAAAGGACTAAAAGCATGAGCTTCTTAAGAACATGATTAATGATTAGTGAGACATTGACCGAGAAGACTTCTTGCTCTCTTGTCCCTCATAAACCACTTAGAATCCTTTTCTTTTGCTTCAGCCTTAACCTCTTTAACATCTTTTCCTGTGTCTGTTGACTCCTCAACAACTGACTCATCTTTATATTCTTATTCTAGAACATCTATCAATCCTTGACTTCCAAAAAACAAAATCTCCTTTTCCATCTAATTTATCCACCTCAAACTTTCCTTGTGTCAGTTCCATAGCTTGAGAGAATCTTAACTTGATTTATTAATTGCAGAATAACAAATCAAGCCTGAGTGGATAACTATGCTTTTATGATTCTTGAACCAGAGAATCCTTTCTCGGATATCCACTCGAAAGATTCTATGAGATATGAGATCTGATAATGGAAATATTAAACATATTTTCAATTCCCTGAACTTTTGAGTGAATTAAATATACTGATTGACTCCTTTAATCCTTGGTTTGATGATTTCCGGTGAACGATGGTGGATCCACGAGATTTCCTTGATGCTACCAAAAATTTGTCTCAAGATTGAGACTCTTTGTAATCTTTATTCTCTAATCAGGTAATGATCCTCCTTATTCTTCCTTTACCTGCTGAAGCTTGCACTATTGGTTGCGATTGCTTAACCATGGCACTCTGATACCATTTGTGACCGATTTGAGCTTAAACTTGTTTCAGGATCTCAAATTGATTTGAGAATCGAGATCAAGATAGAGATAAAAGATAAATCGAGAGATAAAACACTCACAATGATTAAAATATATTTGAGAGACTTTTCGTGATACATATCACTGTATAATTGGTTTAAAACTTTATTTATAAACTAAATCTAGAATAGTTTAAATGATTCTTAATAAGTGTATATGTAATTATTTTTCAAATTTTTATATATTTATATATCATATCATAAAATAAAATTATCTATTTTCTAAGATTTTAAGTTATAGTATGCATAAGTAAAAATTATATATTGATATTTTTTCATTAGTATTACTTAAATTTTCTTCAATAAAATTAATATAATAATATTTAAGTTATCAATATTACTTTAAAAATTTTGATATGTGATACGAATATATAATTTTATATAATAAATACATTTCAAGATGTAATTGTTTTATGTTAGTTAAAGATTTGTAATTTAAAATAAATCTGATAAAATTCAAAACTATTATTTAAAATACTAAATTATTATAAAAAATATTAAAATTATATTTGTCTGATACTTATGTGAATATCACACTAATAAAAATAGTAAAAAAAAATACTCTTTAAATTTCTCGAAATAAAAAATTATTAAACTGGACTATAGTGGGCCAATGAGTTTATTGATGGGTCATTATGACAAGGTAGAAATACTCATTGTTATGATCAGTTGTCTTGTAAAAGTATGGTGGCGGCGATTAGGGCAGAAGGAGGAACATCTAGGGTTTCGGATGGTGGCGTGAATGACACGGCCATGGCTGAAGCGGTGGATAGGGGAATACCTCCGGGTGATCCGCCAGAGTCAGGGAAGGTATTATCATGGGCAGCGAAGGTTCAGGATTCTGGGATTGGTGGTTGTGTACGTCCAGAAGAAGTGGCTGATCGTGCTTTTGTGGCAGAGAGATGTTGTGTGGACTTCCCGAATGGTATTATGGGCGAAGCTTCAGTTTCGATTGGCTCGGAGGTTCTCGTGGCCATGAACAAACTGTGGAAGAACTGCATGCTGGTGAAAGTACTAGGACGCCATGTATCATTGCTAGCTTTACGAAGAAAATTGTTGGAGCTATGGAAACCGAGAAGTGAGATGAACGTTACTGATTTGCCACGAGGTTATTTTATGATTCACGTTACGGATGAAAAGGAGTACCTAGCTGCACTATCGGGTGGTCCGTGGAGGGTGTATGGAAGCTACTTGATGGTCCAGGCTTAGTGTCCGGATTTTGATCCAATGAGACATGAGATCCAAACTACTCTGGTGTGGGTGCGAGTACTTAATATCCCGACGAATTTCTACCATGAAGAGATTTTGCTATGCATTGCAAGAGGGTTAGGAAATCCTGTTAGAGTTGATTTAACTACCTTGAATTTTGAGAGGGCTCGTTTTGCTAGGGTATGTATTGAGGTGGATCTCTCGAAGCCGTTGAAGGGGACGATCCTTATAAATGAAGATAGATACTTAGTAGAGTATGAAGGCTTGAATCCTATTTGCTTGGGGTGTGGGATTTACGGACATCTTATTCATAATTGTCTATTACGAGTGCAGGGAAAAGATAATGTAACTCAATTTGACAAGAAGGCTGAAACACAAGTAGATGGTGGTGAGAAAAGGGAGGTGAATGTTCTTAAGGGTCCAATACGTCAAAAGGTAGAGGGAGAAGTACACTTATTGGTCGAGGTACGGATGAGTGTATTGCTCTTTCAATGAAGGTTCCACGAGGTCCTTTACATGATGGAGACACTGTTTTGCCTAATATTAGTGCAAGTAAAGATGAAAAATTGAAGAGCTGTGTGGATTAAGAGATTGGTTTTGTGATGAAGGCTGGGAAATCTAATGCAAAACTAGGACGAATTGGTTGAGCTTTCGAACAAGCGGAATGTTGAAGTGATTGCGACCTCTAATAGGTTCAATAATTTGGTCACAGATGATCTTGCTTCAGATTTAAGTAAGTTTAAGATCTCCGATCATGGTAACAAGGAGAATGTTATGGTTCTTGTTCCTCCTGTGAGTAACTCGCAAGTGAAAGTAGAGGGAGTTAGGAATAAATTGGATGATAAGGTGTTGAAGGGAATGCATATTGATGAAGTAGTGACGGAAATAGCTACTAGTATTTCCAAGCCTAGCATCCTAACAGGCCCCAAAAAGAAGAGTTTTAAACAAAGTCGTCCATCACGGGGTCTAGTCTACAGTCCGGTAAAGCATGAGGTGGGTAAAGTGGCAATGCGTAAACATTCACGCTTAGCCGAGGAGGTTGTGAAGCGCGCTACGGTTTTCACCTTTGGTCCTCAAGTGTTACCAAACTTAGTGCAACAGAAGCCTTTAAAATGTGCTGTGACCGAGTGTATGCATGGTACTGAAGGTGGAGTGAGTAATCCATGTGTGCATTTGCTTATAGCTAATTCTAATAAGGAGGTTCAGATGTCGGAGATGAATGAGCTGCCTATGATTGAGGGTAAGGATGAGCAGTAGGTGTTGGGAGCTTAACAATACTCCCCGATATTCCGTTTCCTATTTGTTGGTATCATCATGATAAGTTGCACTTTTTTTAATTGCCGGGGGGCAAATAAACCAATGTTTCGAAGATCGATAAGATACTTGCATAAGAAGTATAACACTGATATGTTGGCCTTGTTTTAGACTCATGCCGGCGAGGATAATGCTCAAAGGATTTGTCAGAATTTGGGCTTTGAGAATTCCTTTCGGGTGGATGCTGTTGGACAAAGTAGTGGTTTGTGGTTGTTGTGGTGATATCTCTGTTGTCAACTCGTCATATCAGCATATTCACGCTAAATGTTGTATTGGAGGAAGTTGTACACATTTTTGAGTTCTATGCTGCCCCGACAGTTGCTAGGAGAAGTGGCTTGTGGAATTTGTTACGTGATGAGATTGTTGGGCTTCGAGACCAAGTTATTGTTGGAGGTGACTTTAACATGATTGTTCGTCTTGATGAAAGAAGTGGTGGGAATGGCCACCTTTCTCAGGATTCTTTAACCTTTGGTCGTTGGATTCATGAGCTTGCCTTGATTGATATGGGGTTCAAGGGTGGTCGATTTACTTGGCGTCGAGGAAGAGATGAAAGAAACATGGTGGCTAAGCGCTTAGATAGAGTGTTACGTTGCACACAGACTAGATTGAAGTGGCAGGAAGCAGTGGTCTCGTATTTCCCCTTCCTCTCTTCCGATCACACCCCCTTGCACTTGCAGCTGTGTCCGGACATTACTCGTAATCCGAGTCACAGACCATTTCGTTTTGAGGCCGCTTGGCTAAAACATTTCGGGTTTCAAGAGCTACTTATGAACTCATGGAATATTTTGATATCGACGAACCAAGCCTTAGCTGGTCTACGCTTGACTCTCCGTAAGTGGAATCGTGAAGTTCTCGGAGATGTTCACAAGCGCAAGGATTCGTTATTACAAGCTATTAAGAATATCCAAGAAAGGATTGAAAGTAATCCGTCGGACGCACTCATATGAGAAGAAGAGCTGATTCAAAGATTAGATAATACTCTCGAGCAAGAGGAGATAGTGTGGTTTCAAAAGTCTCGAGAAAAGTGGATTGCTATAGGTGATCGCAACACTTCCTTCTTTCATACGTCTACAATTATTAGACGGAGAAGAAACTGAGTGGAGATGTTGAAGAATGATGAGGGAAATTGGATATTCAAGAGTGTGGAGCTGGAAATTTTGGCTATGAGTTTTTACAAATCTCTTTATTCTTTAGACGATGTTGGTGATGTAGCTGCGGAAATTTTGCCAAAGGAAGGTTTTCCGTTGTTAGACAATGATGATTGGTGATGGCTAGATAATCCTTTTACTGCTGTTGATGTAGTAAGTTCTATCAAAAGTATGGGGAGATTTAAGGCTCCAGGACCAGACGGTTATCAACCGGTGTTCTATCAAGATTGCTGGTCTATTGTTGGGGAATCGGTAAGACACTTTGTATTGGATTTTTTTAACTCTGGTCAGCTCCCTGCGGGTACAAATGATGCGCTCTTGGTGTTGATTCCTGAGGTTGGAAGACCGGAGTTTATGAAGCAATTTCGGCCAATTAGTTTATGTAACATTCTATTCAAAATCATCGCAAAAGCTATGGTTTTGAGATTGAAACGTGTAATGCCTAAGTTAATTAGCCCTGCCCAATTAAGTTTCCTTCTAGGTCGTTTAAGCACTGACAATATTGTCATTGTGCAAGAGGCGGTTCACACAATGCGCAGGAAAAAAAGGAAGAGAGGAATCATGTTGTTAAATCTTGACCTTGAAAAGGCGTATGATCAGATCAAGTGGGAGTTTTTGGAGGATACTCTTGGTGCTGCTGGCACTTCGGACCAATGGATTCATTGGATAATGGCTGGTGTTTCTGGTCCCTTGATGAGTATTCTGTGGAATGGTGAGAAAACGGAATCCTTCAAACCGGAGAGGGGTTTACGACAATGATTTCCACTCTCACCATATTTGTTCGTGTTATGCATCGAGAGGTTATGTCACCTAATTGAGAATTCTGTGGCTTCGGCGAATTGGAAGTCGATTCGATTAGCAAGAGGTGGACCAAAACTGTCTCATTTATGCTTTGCTGACGATCTTATTCTTTTTGCGGAAGCCTCCATCTCCCAAATTGCAGGTTATCAAAAACATTTTGCAGAGATTTTGTAGTTCTTCAGGACAACGTGTAAGCTTAAAGAAGTCTAAGGTGTATTTCTCGACAAATGTCTCACGTGATCTCGAAACTCGTATCACCCAAGTTAGTGGTATTAGCTCAACGAAGGATCTTGGCAAGTATCTTGGTATGCCTCTACATCATAAACAGGTCAATCAAGAACGTTTCGTGAGTTGTTGGAGAAAGTTAATTCACGACTTGCTGGTTTGAAGAATAGGACTCTTAGTTTTGTTGGACGTCTTATGTTGACTAAGGCAGTTCTTTCTTCGATACCGGTACATTCTATGAACTCAATAACACTGCCACAATCGACGCTTAAACGCCTAGATAAATTGTCCTGGTCCTTTCTTTGGGGGAGTACTCCGGTGAAACGTAACCAACACCTTTTATCTTGGAAGAAAGTTTGTAAACCGAAAGCTAAAGGAGGCTTGGGTATATGGTTAAGTAATGAGATGAAGAAAGCCTTGCTAGCTAAGATTGGGTGGCGCCTACTTGAAGGAACTTCTTGCCTTTGGTCTGATGTTGTACGTTCTAAATATAAGGTTCAATCGGTTCATCAGTCTGATTGGCTGTGCTAAAGCATCTCAATCCTTGACATGGAAGAGCATTTTGACGGGATTATTCGAGGTAATTATGCATGGGATTTCATAGGTTATTGGGAATGGTCGTGATACCAAGTTCTGGTCCGATAAATGGCTTGATTCGATGGTATTGTCTGAAGCTTCACAAGTCCCGCTTCCATTTAAGTTTCTTGTGCTTCGGGTGAGAGATTTATGGCTTAATGGTATAGGATGGAATAAGCAAGTTCTCAAGGATTACTTACTTGCGGATATCATGCTTCGATTAGGAGCTTATGTGGTTGATGATGTTACTGGAGCTGTTGATCGAATGTCTTGGGGTTTCCGCTCTGATGGTTCCTTCACGGTTAGCTTAGCATACTCGTTTTCGACCTTGGATCCGACACCTTGTCCTAATGTCAGCAAGCTCTTCGCTTGTATATGGTCCATGAAAGTACCAGAGAGGGTACGTGTTTTTCTCTAGATGTGTGTACATCAGATCCTAATGACTAATAGTGAGAGATTTCGACGACACTTGACCACATCATCTACTTGCCAAGTGTGTCGTGGTACTGAGGAATCGATTATACATATCCTCCGAGATTTCCCAGCGATGGAGGGAATTTGGCGTCGTCTTGTCCCTCGTGGTAAACAAGCAATGTTCTTCTCCCAATCTTTACTTGAATGACTATTTACGAACTTGAGTACTACCAGTTCGTTTCAATATAGTCCTTGGTCGTTGGAATTTGCTTTGGTAGTGTGGTGGGGATGGAAATGGTGTTGTGGAAATGTGTTTGGTGATACTCACTTGTGTATAGTTCCGATTCACTTTTTGAAAGAGTTCGCTGTCGAAGTTCATAAAGCATCACAACTACATTCAACTCAAGGTGCATCTAGGGGACGGGTTGAAAGGCTCATTGCTTGGCGGCCTCCATAGGACTTCTAGATAACTTTGAATACGGATGGGGCTTCAAAGGGTAATCCTGGTCACGCTTCGGTCGAAGGAGTTTTACAAGATAGTAGTGGCAATTGGGTAGGAGGATTTGCGTTACACATTGGTATTTGTTCGGCACCATTGGCAGAGTTATGGGGTGTTTACTACGGCTTATATATAACCTAGGAACGTGGTATCTTGTGGGTTAATCTGGAGGTGGACTCCGAGATAGTAGCTGGTTTTTTCACGAAAGGGATTGATGACTCTCATCCTCTTTCCTTCCTAGTACGTTTGTGCTATGCCTTCTTATCAAGAGACTAGATAGTCCGTATTTCCCATATGTAAAGAGAAACTAATCGCCTCGCGGATGGATTAGCAAACTATGCATTTTCTCTTCTTTTAGGTTTTCATGCTCTTTCTGTTATTCCGGTTTCTGTTAGTTCGATTTTGTTTGAGGACATGGCAGGTTGTGCCACTCCTCGGAACGTTTTGATGTACTTTGCTAGTAGTTAGTAAAATCGGGAGCTTGCTCCCGTTTCTTGACCAAAAAATAAAAAATGATCTATTGTCTTTCACTGTAATAAGGAATAAGTGATTCATGTTTGATTTGGAGATTCATCCCAATTTTAAGGTTTGTAGCCAAATATTTGTTGGACAGCGTAATGACTAGGCAAACTCTGGTTCTTTAATTGATAACCTTGGTGATGATGGTCCAAGAATTATGAGGATAGAAGGAGACTACTCTCAGTGAAACCCATAAATTCACAATTGCTCTTAATTTACAACATGCTCTACACCACTCTGAATCTATCATATTTAAAGGGTCTAAACTCAATCACTTGCGGCATTAGGGGAAACAAAAACAATTCTTTAATACCAAAATCATATGAAAAAACATGAGGCCATCATTTTCTTTAAAAGAATGGAGAGAAGCAATATAGTTTTCTTGCGGGTTTCTTAACTACTATACATTTCGGCTCTCTAATCTAAACGTGTTACCAACCAAAATAAATATTCAAAATTGAGAGATAAATGTTAACATATTTTTATGTTGTGTAGAGGCGCATAAGAGACTCGGAAACATCTATTTCCCCTTTGTGCATTCATTAAGTAGGTTTGGTTCCAATCACTCTGGAGACTAAACCTTCCCCAACCATCTTCTGATTTCTGATAGCTAGGACTAGTAATGTGCAATGAAGACCAAAATTGAATACCTGAATAACTAAATTAAAGACTCAAATAAGTTTTGCTTCCTATAAAATAATGAAAGGGTTCTAATATATTATTGCCCATAGTTTTTGGTTCGGTTTTAAACTTGAGAACGTAAAGTAACCACAGAAAACTTGAATCTAATTTACGCTAATTAACTAATTATACTAACAATACTTAATAATAATATATATTTTGTGACAAGGTTAATGTATGGATTGTATCGAGGTTAGTGTTCGGTTACAAGTAACCACTCATAATCAAACTTGTTCACATTCAGAATCGAAACCAATCCAAAACTGAATGTAATGTTTCTATATGGTTACCATAATTTTAAAGCTGAAAGAATAGATCTGAACAAGAGAACCGAATGCCAAAGACTACAATGATCTATCTACTACTTATCACACAAGCTATCATCTATGTAGTTTAGTAAGAACGTTATTTGCAGCAGCATGGTGGAGGATCAAATGACCATATAATGGATCTAAAATTGTAGGTCCACATGCAAAAAAAAACATATAGACTGATGGGGTCTTCGACCGCAAAAAAGGTTCCCGAGAATGATATAATCCGAGAAGGTCGAGACGAGAAGCAATCTAACCAACAAGACTTGGCCGAGCCTAACATGAAGATCAAATACAATCTAGATAACCTTAAAGAGCTTACAGTAACCACATCCCAGCCCCACCCCACGAAGACACAACCAAGGCCGCATTTGCCAATTTTGGAATCCAACCAAGACATGCGATCACTCTTCGAGGCTTTCCAGAAGATCCAGGATGAACCAAGTGACGAATCAATAGTAAATGGATTCTTGACTCATTTATCTATCTTCTCGAAGTGGAATCAGCCCAAAAGAAGATTTGAGATAAAAGATATGGATTTTACAAGTTGGAGGATCTGCAATGAGCCCAATTGCGCGACAAGGCCAAAGATTGAGCTGCACAGCCCAAGTAAGGCGCGGCCTTCACCTCAAACTACTTGGAGGTTATTATTGGGCTTTTCATGGTTCCAACAAGCCCAAGACCGCAGCAATCCACCATCGGATCAACCAGATACACTCCCAACAAGAAGACGGTATGATCCGGTGCTGTTTAAGGAAGGTCCGAGATATGTTGGCATCAAGGGACTTCAAACGTATGTGTGGCGACCAGGAGACTATCCAAGCTGCTCAGAATCATCCAAGAAAGTCATCCCATGCACCAGCTCTCACATGATTGGGCGAATCCCCCAATTGAAAACTTTCCATATCCGACTAATCGTCAAATCTTCTCCAACGGCTATAAGATCAACGGCTCCTATCACTTGTCCGTTTGAGACTTTAATTTCTGATATTTCTTTCTTATTCTAAGCTTATGAACGTTGTACCTTGAGCCTATATAAGCTCATCCATTTCTTTTGTTAGANATTGTAGCTTGAGCCTATATAAGCTCGTCCATTTCTTTTGTTAGATAGACAAGTTTTCATCAAATAAACAAGTATTTCTTTTCAAGCATGTGTCTTCAGCTTTGGCCGTCTTTATCTCTTCAAGGATTCGAGAGAGAGAGTTGAGATCAGGTCTTGTGAGGATTCCAAGCTTGATCGGACCGAGATTATCAAAGGAATCATCACCCTCCTTTGTGGTTCTCATTCGCCCATTTCCGCCCAAACTAGTTCTCACGAGAATCGACTAACCAAAATCTTCCCGCGAGTCCATATCCGAGAGTTCCTCCTCCGAGACACCCATCATAGACTATCCAAAGCAAACAAAGCTTTTGATTTGGAAAGATGAAGTCTCTACAACACTTCAAGGAAAAAAAGAAAAACGAAGCTACAGTACAAACCCCATAAGAACACCATACTCTCAGTTGTTAACCACTAACTAAAATCTAAAGCATATGGACAAACCTACTCTTCATGCAAGTATGTTCTTCATCTTCCATGAAGATCTCTTCTTTTTTTTTTTTCTTTTTTTTTGGCACTCCCATGAAGATCTCTTCACTTTCTTTATAAACATCTTCATCTTCAATTTCTTCATGCAAGCATTACCTAGACGAGGGGAGGTAATCTTCATACTTCCAATATGATTTTTCACCTTCTGCAATACCTAAAGTCAATTTGCCTTTGAGCCACTCAATTCGAGCAATAAGCTCTTCTAAGTCCACTACAGCAGCTTCAATCGAATCTGATTCCATGATGTTTAGCTTAAGACCTTCATGGACTTTCACTTGATGTATATCTTTCATTGTTTGCTCTTTTCCAGTTTCAAAACTCTCTACCATTTCTTCATCTAATGTAGAAATAAGTCAAATCCGATGTTTCCACAATACTTTCAAGAAAACCAAATAACCATTAGAGACAAATCGATCATTTATATAGAAAATTTTACCTTCATTCTTTGGTTTAATTAACTTAGCACATTGTCTTCCTTGCCCATCCTACATCATAAACGTGTTATCAATCAAAATAAAAAATTATGACAAATTTAGATACTAATGTCAAAACAATAACATCAAAACTATTCAAGACTAAACAATCATATCAAGAACCATAACTTTCAAGGTAAAACATAAAAGAAATGAATATATTAAAGCTGAAATTATCCTATTATATGAACTAAATCTTAGGAGATACTCCAAGAGAATACCAGAAATTGGAATATGTTCTATTTCCGGTTGACCGAATTGTGCAAGACAAGATCATACACAAGAAATAAAACTAACCATTGAGAAAGGCACTTTCCAACCATCTTTGAGAGACCATTCCAATGACGGACGCAAATCCTTAGATTGAGCTTCATAAGCAGATCCTTCACCAATTGGATTAGGAAACAACTCGATCTGCAAAATAGATGATTGGCAATTTCATTTAATTTCTAAGACAAGTAGTTTGAGCATAAACTAAAGAACAATATAACTTGACTTACACCTGAACTCTTTCATCATCCTGCAATTCCAAAATTGTACCAGACCAATAACATCCATCTTTACACCAATCAACTAAATCACCGACCTTCCAAGAACCATGAACCATTAGAAGAGGTTCCAAGTCACTTTTGATATTGTGAATCTCACTTTCATGGTATAATTGTGGATATGAAGGTCGAGCCATCAGATGATCTTTTGTCGAACCTTCAGACTTTTCAAAAGCTTTTATTTCCTGTGACTCTAAAACGTGTATAAATAAACATACAGACATTACAACTATTGCAAAGCATTATATATATATATATATATATAGTTAAAAAATATAGATTCCGACTAAACTCACTTTCATCTGGATAGTCAATTAACTTCACCCGATATATTAGTTTCCTCTTCTTCATGAGTATATTTAATATCTAATATAACATTAGAAACAAAAATGTTAAAGATTTTAAGTTAGTGCAAAGTTTTTAATATATCAACGCTAGGATTAATCAAAGTAACAAAAGAGCAACTTAAGTATCTTATATATTAAGAAGGTTCACTTGTTTTTAAAACATTTTTTGATGGGCAAAATGTGAATCAAACCCCATAACTCTCAAATGAAACACCAAACTATCATAATTTTCCAAAATAATTAGTGTATGTTAAGTTGAATTCTACTAAAACTTTAAATTTTGTTTTGACTGAACCGATTTACCTGAGATTAAATCGTTTAAAGGAGATACTTAACCCATGATTTTTAATTGTGGTTCATCAAACAAACATTCAAAACTTAAAAAAGTAGAGTTATTCTAGCATTTAAGAAAGTGATCAAAGCTAGGATTCCATCACTACTAGAAAACAACTCAACTTTGATTATGATTATAATCATAAAATTGGTCCAAAACAGCTTTTTTGACTAATTTTTGACTAATATAAATTTTCAACCCATGATTTTTAACCGTTCAATTTTAATTAAAAATTAATGAAAATAACTATTTTTTTGATCAATTTATGATTATAATCATAGTCAAACTTGAGTTATTTTCTAGTAGTATATATATTATCATCAAAAAGTAGTCAAAATATTTTGATAATATATCGATTGGTCAAGACCGAATATTTCGTCAAAAATTGATAAATATTTGAAATTAAAATTTTGGTCAAAAATTTTTATTTACAATATAACATGTTTTTTTTTGTAGCGCATATACTTGGATGTTGGTAAACACAATTACCTTGCATTGAAACCAAGCTCCACGATATCCCTCAATAAAAGACTTTGTTTCAATAATTTGACCAATTTTAAATGGCAAATTAGTTTGAGACATACTATCAAGTTGAGGCTGCAAATAGTTAAAAATAATAAGTGAGATGAGAAAAAAATTCAACATAAAGATAAATTGATATTCTAGAAAAATAAGAAGATTGAATAAACCATTAATATTAATACTAGAAAACAAAATTGAAACTCTATATATGACTAAGAAATACATGAAGACCATTTAAATAAAAACACAGCATGCATGTAAGTTTATCTACTTGAAAACCAACTAACTTAACTACAACAAATTGTTTCTATCTACTTTTTGTTTATGCTAATAATTGGATCAACAAGACTCGATTCTTTATAGTTAACCACCAATGATTGAACAAGTCACAAGTTGTTTGATTGTAATATATTAAGTAATTTTTCTTACTTCAAAGCAATTATAAAACAAACATAGCAACTTATCATCAACTGTTGAAAACAATTCCCAAACAAATAACAAATCGATTGTTAAGTGCTGTTGTTAGAATAATTGTCAAATGAACAACAGCTCACAAACAAAACAATTAATTAACAATGTATAAGATGAAATATTTATACTCACGTTTGAACTTATCTCAAATTTGAGTTCAAACACCAATTTTACGAAAGAAGGAAGTTTAAGTAGACATCAAAAAATTCATACTAAATCCACAAAGAAATATGCCGAAGATTTGAAAACGATTTTGGCGAGAGAAGAAGAGAAGAGTAAATAAAATACCGAAGTTCTAGAATGAAGGATGCGGCGGCAGTTTTTATATTACAAGTAGATGTTGTCTAAGCCCTAATTTTGGTGACACCGATTTCACGCTGCCACGTGGACATCAAATTGATTTTTGTTGGGCTGAACAAAAGTTTTTACGGCCCAAAACATGTGCGATCAACTGAGTGGTTTCAATCTATAACTCTTATGTATTGTTCGAACTCTATAATTTATTAATCTTACTAGGCTGCGTATTATGCACAAATATATTTTTTAAATAATTAACATACAAATTTTAATTTACTTATAATATTTATATATGGTATTAATCTTTTTCACGATTTAATTTATATATTTAAATTTATT
>OVAX01002353.1:0-15158 GCA_900406405.1 Lepidium africanum
AGAAAGCATGTCCATAACATTGGAATGCGCCGTCAACAAGACTTATGAAATAAGGTCTTGTCTACTTGAGGGGGAGCTTGTGAAGTTGCACTCTTTTTCCCTTACTATGGATTTTTTCCCAATGGATTTTTTCCTAGAAAGGTTTTTAATGAGGCAACAAAAAACAAACGACAAGAAACGTTTGTGACGGTGGTCTCCAAGGGGGAGTGTTAAGAACGTCAACAATTACTACAATTTTTATTATATATGTGGAGCCCACGCGTTACTATGCATGCACAGTAAAACCAAAATTTGTCTATAAATATGAACGTTTCGTTCATAATGTAGAGACACACCTTCACCTTATAATACAGAGCAAATCTCTCTCTCTTATTATCTTCTTTCTCTTCTATTTTCAACAACTACAATTTATTTAGCAGAAAAAAAAATAGATGACTAGAGTTTACTAATAACTTAGTAACGGTGCTTCATTGATTGATTAAGTAAATAGTTACAACCTAAATCATACAATTACAATTGATACTTCAAGTACAACAACCAAAATTCTATAGAGAAAAATGAACCATTAACTTTTACGTTCTTACACGTGCTGAATTGTACCTTGTACTCAAATGACTGTGATGATAAAGTCGAAAACGATTTCGCTTCTCGACGCGGAAACGTGTTTATATTTTTTTCCTCGAGTCGCGACGTCTCCTGTCTATTTATCATACAAACATTAATATTAAAAATCTTTAAAGTAAAATAAATACGACACAACTTCCCATAATTTGTCTAAACCAGAAGGGGAAAAAAAACAGAAAGATGAAGAGAATCGAAACTCCATTACTGTTGAACATCAAACACTCAGAAGAAGAAGATCAAGAAAAGATAAGATGGGAAAAGATGAAAAAAGTTGCATCAATTGCTGCTCCAATGGTTGCAGTAAACATGTCTCAGTTTCTTCTTCAAGCGACTTCAACAATGATCGTGGGTCACCGGAGCGAACTAGCTCTCGCCGGAATAGCTCTCGGAAGCTCCTTTGCTAATGTTACTGGCTTTGGTGTCCTTGTAAGCAAAACTTATGTAAATATAAATCTTTTTTTGTAGCTATCAAAATTAGTTATCAATTTTTTGTATACAATAGTTTGGACTTTCAGGTTCATTGGAAACACTTTGTGGCCAAGCTTATGGAGCAAAACAATATCACAAACTCGGATCTTACACTTTTACTTCTATGGTTTTCCTCTTGATGATCTCTGTTCCGATTTCGATTCTTTGGATGTTCATGAACCAGATCTTAAATTTGCTTCACCAAGATCCTCAAATCGCAGAGTTAGCTGGTGTTTATTGTCTCTGGCTCATACCGGCCTTATTCGGTTACTCAATTCTCGAGTCTTTGGTTCGGTACTTTCAATCACAGAGCCTGATTTCTCCAATGGTCTTGAGTTCTTTAGCTGCTCTCTCTTTCCACGTTCCTCTCTGTTGGTTGATGGTTCACAAATTTGACTTTGGAGCCACAGGAGCAGCTGCGTCTATTGGTCTCTCCTATTGGCTCAACGCAGCTTTCCTTTGGGTTTATATGAAATACTCTAGTCGTTGTGCCAAAACGAGGATTTATATGTCGAAGGATGTGTTTGTTCATACCAAAATCTTCTTTGAATTTGCGGTTCCTTCTGCATTAATGTGTTGGTAAGTTTATAAATCTTCCCAAAATATAGATTAGCCAAGTCTAGTGGTCATCATCCTTAATGGGTTTAGGCCAAAGATCCATTTATTTGAGGTTTTGAAGATTAGTTTGGATTTCGTTTTCAAATTTCTAGTTATTAAAAAATGTTAAATGGATCTTAAATTTTTTTTCCGTTCACTAACTTTATAACATTTTTTTTGGTTATTATTGTTCACCTTTCCTTTAATAGCCTCGAGTGGTTAGCTTTCGAAGCAATTACTTTGCTGTCTGGTCTTCTACCTAACTCAAAGCTAGAAACTTCGGTTATTTCGATCTGGTAAGTACCACAAAATAAAATAAATATTGTTTTCTTTGAGACTTAATATTTCTTTCATTTTCTAATCCTTAATTTTTTGCATTAAGCAGCCTCACAACCTCTTCTTTGCACTACAATCTAGTAAATGGAATCGGTGATGCTGCAAGGTTTGCTTTAACTTTACTATTAATTCCAAATTTCAAAAAATTTCATGTATAAAGAGTTTAAGTTTCTTTTTTTATTTGTTAGTACCAATGTGGCCAATGAGCTTGGAGCAGGGAATCCACGAGGGGCTCGTGATTCTGCTTCAGCTGCAATCATAATTGCAGCTGTTGAGTCAGTTATTGTGAGCTCGAGTCTCTTCTTGTCTCGTAGTGTATGGCCTTATGCATATAGCAATGTGGATGAAGTACTTAGCTATGTGACCGATATCACTCCAATTCTTTGCGTCTCAATCCTTATGGATAGCTTCTTAACCGTCCTCTCAGGTTAGTCTTACAAACCATCATCTCCGGTTTAGGAACCATAATCTTTGTGATAATCTTAAACCGAATGTGTTTTGTTGTGGTTTAGGGATTGTGAGAGGAACAGGATGGCAGAAAATTGGAGCTTATGTGAACATAACTTCTTATTATCTCATTGGTATTCCTGTTGGACTTCTATTATGTTTTCATCTTCACTTCAATGGGAAAGGATTATGGGCTGGTTTAGTCACAGGATCAACATTACAAACCCTAATTCTATTTCTTGTCATCGGATTCACCAATTGGAGCAAAGAGGTGAATTGCAACCTCAAATAAATCAGTTCATTTATGTTAAATCAGTTTTGGTTTTTAAGAAATAAAAAGCTAATATTTGTTTCAACTTATTGAATGACTTTGCAGGCAATGAAGGCTAGGGGGAGAATAGGTGATGAGAAAGATTGTATAAATGAGTCATTGCTTAATTGAAGAAAAATAAAATACAAACTATGTGTGATTTTTATTGCTATTTAATATTTTAGTGAAATTGTTCGATAATTTTCAAAGGCTGTGGATTATAGTTTTGGTTTTTTAATCCACTCACTACTTAAAAAAGGATTTTTATATAAGAATCCAAGGTATAAAATGTATGGGACTTCGTTGAATGTAATTGGTTTCGGGTGAAAATTGTATGTATTATATAATGTCAGAGTGTAACAAAGTTTATAAAGATATCTCAGTAAAAGAAAAAAATAAATTTATCCTTAAAGGAGTGACAAGAGTTGATGGGTCTAAGAATCAAATCTGCAATAGTTATAATAATTTACTAACCACTGCAATAGTTATAATAATTTACCAACCACTTGACAAATGGCAAAAATACAAAACAACCAAAGAGAGTAGTTAGTTTTACTTTGAAATGATATAACGCAATTAAAAAAGAAGTCAAAAAGCAATTTAAATACTTTCTTGATAGTTTTTTTTTTTAAAAAAAATTATCTGACAAGACATAGCGAAGGCTGCAAGTAATAGTTATTGAGTTTTAAATATTCAAATATGAACCATAAGTATTTAATTATGACAAAGAAAAGTGATGACCCAACTACCCACAACCAATATAGTGTGGTACTCTCTAAATGGTGAAAATGATCAAATAGAATAAGTATGGAATTTTTTTTGATAATAAAAAAAAGAAAGAATAAGTATGGATTTTTTTGACAAAAAAAAATATAGGTATTAGATGAACTAAGTATAAGTTTATTTGTAAACAACATAAGCGTCTTGAATAATAAAAATGTGAAAGATTTCTCTTAGCCTTAATAACTCAATAAATGTATAGAAAGTAGCCAATTGTTGGAGGTGTATCCGAGATCCTATTTTGGTCCACGCGAAACAGTAAGCAAAATTCTAAGTATTGAACTCGACATGAATATCGAAGTCTCAACTCGGACATCTTCAGTATACTCGGAAGCGCGCTAAGCTTGAAGGAAGTCGGACGACACGTCATCAAACAAAGATATGGAAATTTTCCTATTCCCACATGGAAAAATTCTGGAAATCTAGCTAGAATCTTCTAGATAAGATCATATCTAGAAAATTGTAATATTTCCTTTTTGCAAACTATCTTGTAACCGCCTTTTTGCAAACGATCTCCTTCAAAAAAGGGGATCGGCTTTTTGACATACAAATTAAGCTAATAAACCCTACTCGGCCATCATCTTTGTTTGGTAATATACTTCTTCCCTCAAAATTCTCAAGAGTCTTTGCCTTTCTTTCCCTCTTTTATCAAAATTTTGGATCTAGTACCCTTGTGCTAGAACTGGTTCGAATAGTTGGCGCCGTCTGTGGCGAAGATATCGAAGGATTTCTTCACACATTGGAAAAGAGTACACACCAAAAAAGGATGGTTGAAGACGAAGTTACCATCAACTCACCAGAAAAGAGGGATCCTAGCCTCCAAGAACACACTGGTCCGACTCTCGGATCACCTTTGAACTTTGTTCAAACTCGGGAGGGGAATCGAGAGGATCCTTGAGAAGTTACTATTCTCCCTAGTTTACATGAAGGGCCACCATTGATTGAGAACTTGGTGCACAACTTGATAGCGCAATATGAAGCTTATAACCGAAGAAACGCAGAGAGATTCGATAGAATTGAGTCTCAAATAAATGAGGGTAGTCTCTCATCTGTACATACCAATATGCCACATGGAGAAGTATTGGCCAACGGGCAAAGGAACCTATTAGGAGGAATGCCGAGTCCGCAACAACCTAACATCTCAAGATCGGGATAATCTACGACACAGAACGTGCTAGGACAGCACGTGCCGACAACCTTGGACGTAACAACCGTATTCAGAATGATGGAAGACATGAGTTCTCAATTCTATCAAGCTACCAGCTCGACACCAGAGATTAGGCGAATTTTGGCTCAAGCTCGAAACTCGCCATTCGCGCCAAGACTAAAAAGGGTCTCGATAAATCGAGGACCAAGCCTAAGATGTCCTTCATACGACAAGACAACTGATCCAATAGAGTTCATGAGCGCCTTCAACGTCATGATGAATGGAAAAAATTACAATTCCGACCAAGAAGATGCCACTTACTGTCAACTCTTCGCCGAGAACCTAACTGGCGATGCTTTGGTATGGTTCACCAAGTTACCTACTGAGTCGATTGAGAGCTTCAATCAACTTGCCAAATTGTTCATGAAGCAATACGCTCTATTTGTCAACCAAGACACCTCTACAGCGGACTTAAGGTCCTTGAAGCAAGGATTTGACGAGTCTCTAAAGTCGTATCTCGGACGCTTCATGAAAATCCTGACTAAAGCTAAAGGGAGTGACGACATGGCCATTGAGGCTCTACAAACTAGAATGGTTAGAGAAGAGGCCTTAAGGAGAGATCTTTTCGTGGAGGAAAAGCGAGACTTCAGGAGTAAAGGAGTCGAGAGAGGAATAATTACAGAGGAAAAACAATATCGGCCACAGCTTTTTAAGTCGGCGAAACTAATAACTCAGTTCATAAGAAGTCGTTCAACAACACTTACAACTGAAGCGAGTATTGTGCATTCCACAATAGAACCGGTCATTCCACTTCAAAGTGTAAACAACTGCAAGAGCTACTTGTCGAAAAGTTCAGTAAAGGTGAGTTAAGTGTCTCGGAAGAAGAAACTCAAAAGTTTAAAGCGCAAAAATGAAAAGAAGCCGAGTTGCGAGAAGCATCTTATAAAGCGTCGAATCAAAACAGAAACGCCAAAGAAAAATCTAAACGGCAGAAACAAGACGAAGAGACCAACGAGCAAGGGTCTCCACGAGTGGAAGTCAACATAATCATGGGAGGATTATAGTTTTGTGACGACACTATAAGGTCAATCAAGAAATACGAACGAAAGGTTGTAGCAGCGGTCAACCTTGAACCAGTCGCTGAAAATTTGGGAATGGTGGATTCAGAAGTAACATTCACCACCAAGGATATCGAAGGGGTAAGCTTCCCACATAACGAACCGCTAGTCGTAAAATTACGAGTAGCCAACTGTGATGTATCTCAGATTCTCATTGATACTGGAAGTTCTATGGATTTAATCTTTAAAGAGACATTGGACAAAATAGTGTTACCAGACGTTCGACTCAAACCGGTTGAAAGAACACTAACTGCGTTCGATGGGAGTACGATGAATGCAATCGGAACGGTCAAGTTAGCAATCAGAGTTGCTAGAATTACGAGGTGGATCAAGTTCTTAGTAGTGGATAAACCGCCAATCTACAATATAATCCTAGGAACACCATGGATTCATGCGATGAAAGCGATCCCGTCAAGTTTCCGTCAGTGCATAAAAATCCTGACGGATAAAGGAGTTTACACGCTTCGAGGAGATCAAAAGATGTCTCAGACTTGCTTTATCGTCGAGTTAAAGTTATGAAACAAGTCATGCATGATCACAGCGTTCGTAAGAAGTAAAACATTTTCGGAACCTCCCGTTCCCAAGAAACCAGATAAATCAATTGTTGAACTTGTCAACATTGACTTGACAGACTCGTCTAAATGTGTAAGCATTGGAGTCGGCTTGAGTAAACCAATCCGAGACAAATTGATCCAACTTCTGGAGAAACACGTGACGACATTCACATGGACAGTCAAAGATATGCCTGGAATCAATCCAAGGATTGCAAGTCGCCGGTTAAATGTCGATCTGCCATACAAACCAATCAAGCAAAAAAGGAGAAAGCTAAGGCCGGAAAGGACAAAAGCCATAATTGATGAGGTTAAAAAGTTGACCGAGGCTGGGTTTATCATCGAATTTCAATACCCGGAGTGGTTAACTAACCCAGTTGTTGTCTCCAAGAAAAATGGGAAGTGGTGAGTCTATGTGGACTTTACCAACCTGAACAAAGCTTGTCCAAAGGATAATTTTCTGTTACCAAACATTAACCGAATTGTCAAAGCAACAGTTGGAAACTAACTTCTTTCGTTCATTGATGGTTTCTCGGGGTATAATCAAATTCAGATGCCTCCCAACGACATGGAGAAAACTTTGTTCGTTACGGAGAAAATAACTTATTGCTACAAAGTCATGTCGAGAACGCTTTTTCCGAGTTAAAAGTGTACCTTTCGATTCCACCAATCCTTGCAAAACCCAAAGACGGAGAACCACTATACTTATACATTGCAGTCTCAACGTTGGCGTTAAGTAGCGTACTTGTTCGAGATGACAGAAGAACTCAACACCCAATCTTCTACACCAGCAAGTCCTTGGACGGAGTCGAGTCAAGATATCCGACTATAGAAAAACTTGTGCTAGCTGTTGTAACCTCGGCAAGAAAGTTATGACTTTACTTCCAGTCTCACACCATCATAGTGTTAACGAGTCATCCGCTACGAACGATACTGCATAGTCCAAACCAATCCGGAAGGTTGACTAAATGGGCTATTGAGTTAAGTGAGTACGATATTGAATTCAAAGGAAGAATAAGTGTAAAGTCTCAAGTACTAGCTGACTTCCTAATCGAATTATCTCCTGACTTGGAACCTTTAGAGTCAGAAAAAAGTTCTTCAAACTTGGAGAATTTACGTTGACGGATCATCATCTTAACATGGCTAAGGAGTTAGAATTCGACTAGAAAGCCCAACTAGAGAGGTCCTAGAGCAATCTTTTCGACATGCGTTTCCAGTGTCAAACAATGAAGCCGAATATGAAGCATTGATCGTGGGGATCAGGCTAGCCAAAAAGATCAGAGCAACTGAAGTGGAGTATTATTGTGACTCTCAGTTAGTAGTCAACCAAGTAAAAAGAGGTTATGATACGATGAACGACCGTATGGAAGCATATCACAAAGTCGTCAAGGATTTGATAAAAGATCTAAAATTCAAAGTCAACAAAATTTCTCGATCCGAATATACTTCGGCCAACGCCTTGGCAGCTTTAGCATCTACAACAGATCACGTTCAAAGGTGAATTATACCAATTGAAAGTATAGATTGACCAAGTATAAGTCTACCAAAAGGAGACCTCAAACTCGTCTTGGCAATTGCCGACAACGCAGACGATCCCGACACAGAGATACTAGATGTCAAGCAACCTGATGTACAGATATTGATTGGAAAGATGAGATCCTTGAATACATTATGGATGGAGAGACTCTAGAAAATAGATGGGCAGCTCGCAGACTCAAGGCTAAATGCGCTTTCTACATCCAAGTCGAGGGAAAGTAATATTGGCGGAGCATAAATGGAATTCTCCTTACTTGCATCCATGGTGATGAAATTAACGAGATCATAAAGAGAACGCATGATGGAGCCGGTGGAAATCACAACAGTGGAAGATCACTTGTGCACAAAATTTGAACTCTCGGATACTGTTGGCCAATTATAGCAAATGATTGCACGGAGTATGCAGCTAAGTGCGATAGATGTCAGTGACATGGACGCATCATACATGCTCCGACTGAAAAGCTGACTTCAACAACCATGCCATATCCATTTATGCGATGGGCAATGGCCATAGTGGGACCATTACCTTCATCTCGGCAAAAATGCTTCATGCTGGTCATGACGGATTACTTCTCAAAATGGTTTGAAGTAGAAGCTTACTCTCACATTAAGGATAAAGATGTAGTCAAGTTCATGTGGAAGAAAATCATCTACCGACATGAAATACCTTATGAGATTATAACAGACAACTGATCTCAATTCATCTTAGCAAAGTTCACTAACTTTTGCTCTCGATGGAACATCCGAGTAAGCAAATCAACTCCACAAAACCCGCAAGTAAATAGACAGCAGAGGCAACAAACAAGCAGATATTAGATGGAATCAAGAAACCTTGCAGATAAGAAAGAGAATTGAGCTTCCGAGTTGGATGGTGTATTATGGTCACATCAGACAACACCGAGACGTTCAATAGGACGAACTCCTTTTTTCCTCTCTCATGGAATGGAAGCAATGGCTCCAGCAGAAGTAACGGTCTCAACTTTGCGTCAGGAATGTTTTCCCAAAAACGAAAGCTCAAAAAACAAAGCAATGAACTCTAGTATTGACGACTTGTAAGAGGAGCATGGCGAAGCACTTCTCCGGGTACAGAACTATCAACAACGAGCCGCAAAATACTACAACAGAAAGGTTCGAGGACGACACTTCGCAGTAGGAGACCTAGTACTCAGAAAAGTGTTCAAGAACACGGCTGAGCTTAATGATGGAAAACTTTGCGCCAATTGAGAAGGGTCGTACATTATTTGCAAAGTCGTAAAACCAAGAGTTTACAAAATCGCAACTATGGAAGGAGAAATGATTCCACAAAGTTGGAATTCCATCAACTTGAAGCGATACTACAATTGAAGACACACCAACTCGATGACTTAGATGCACTACTTAATGCATCTCTATTTACTTGATTATGTAATCAGAACTACATTTTGGCTTGATCCCTTCGAGTACGTAGGTAGCCTTCGGGTGCAGCTAAAACTAAATAAAATTTTTATAAGTTCCCTTCTCGTGTTCGTCAAAAAAAAAAAGAACGGGTTACACCCTAGTTCCCAGAAAAAAAGACGAGATTCTTTTAACTAGATACAAAAAAACAGGATATATTTCTGCAAAGAAAAAGTATAGCTTTATACAGGTTTACTGAGATTAATTTCTTGAAAAAGACAAAGCATACCTTTGTACAGATTTGCCAAGATTAGTTTCTCGAAAAAGACAAAGCATAGGTTTGTACAGGTTTACCGAGGTTAATTTTTTTGAAAAAAACAAAGCATAGCTTTGTACAGATTTACCGAGATTTAATTTCTCAAAAAAGACAAAGCATAGCTTTATACAGATTAACCGAGATTAATTTCTCGAAAAATACAAAGCATAGCTTTGTATAGGTTTACCAAGATTAGTTTCTCGGAAAAGACGAAACATAGTTTCGTATAGAATCACGAGATCAGATTCTTGCAAAAGACAAAGCATAGTTTCGTACAAATTTCCTGAGGTGTAATCCCGATAAAGACGAAGCACAGTTTGCGTACAGATTTATGAGATTAGATTCTCAACAAAGACGAAACATAGTTCCGAGATCAAAATTATTAAAATTTAAACTGAGTCTTAAAATCTAAGCTTTAAAGCCATACAGCGAAGGTTCGCTTCCTAACTAATGGGATCAAACTCTCAAACTTCGGAAGAAACTTAGCTAATGAGCGAAAACTAGAAAACATCTCGGGAATTAAACTTCACATTTATCCAAATAACATACAAAATTACGAGTCAATCTTGTGACGAATTCTCTTGTTCAGATTTCAAAGTCATAATCGGATTAGAATATCATATTAAGAGAAAAACAACATTGTTCATTATACAGGTAAATAATTGTAAGGCAAACACCGATTACAAGGATAAAAGAGATAACTCATAAAATTCAAACTAGGATTACAAGAATCAAAGAGAGGACTTATAAAAAGCCAAACGGCGGTTACATAAATCAAAGAGATGACTTTAAAAAATGCCGAGAAGAAACTACAAGAAACAGACAAAGGAAAAATTAATTCCTAGCTTGACTATTGTTTTTCGAAGCTTCACCAATCTCGAACACTTGAACGACCAAGTCTCCAAGAAGTACCGATGTCAAGTTCTCCCTGTTGACAATTTCCTTAGACTCATTCGCCTTAGCAGTCATCAATTCTATAACAGCTGCATGGATATTGACGCCTCGACCGGAAAGCAGTTCGAGAACAGTGGTTGACCCAAAATATTAAGCATAAGAGAGCTGGGCCTCCCGGTTCACGTTAAAGTTGTTAAACTGAGCAGCAATTCGGTTGAAGTGATCGGAAAGTTGATCATGAAGATCTTGGAAGATTTTATTCTTCACGTCACTTAGAACCTAGCGAAGCCGGGAGTTGAAGTTCTCTTTCATGGAGTCCAACTCGGTCTGAAGCCCTTGGAGCTTGTTGTTTGCCTTCTCGGTAGATTTGAAGGCGATGTTCCGATCAGACTCGAAACAGCTAAGTGACTCAGTCAAAGCTGCATTCTGTTCCACCAATCGAAGAACATTTTCACGCTCTACCTTCAACTCATCTTTGACGCGAGTGAGTTCTTTTTTGGTAGTAGTAAGTCTGGACCTGGCCTCCACCGCTTTGAGATGAGATTGGCCGGCTCGGCCAGCAAGGTTAGAATTCCTTCGGACATTTCGATCTGGGTTGGCACGGAACCTCTTGCCCTCCAGCATAATACTGTTCAAGAAGGCAAAAACTACAGAGATTTCGATAAAGCAAAAGTTAGAAGACTTAAAGCAGAAACAACAACAAAATCGAACTCAAAAAAAAGAACTCACCCAGAATATCAAGTACGCAGCCTCTTTGTACTCCTCTGATTCTCCATTTGATTTGGAGAAGGGAGACGTTCTAATGAATTTATGACCTGACTCATCAGATCTGCGCACTTCATTCGTAATTCCAAGATTGATCTCGGATCAGAGTGGTTGTGGGAGAAGCGGAAGTCAGGAGCGCCCTTTCCTCTCCCTCGAGAAACGTTGGAGGAGCCGCCTCGAGTAACGACTCCAGGGGAAGAGATCCTATGCGGATCAGCCCTTGACCTTTTTGCAGGTCGTGAAGTTCCATGACCAGAACCTGAGGGGACTTCGACAATGTCCCGAATTGGGGCATGGAAGATCTAGTAACCTTAGAGGATCCTCCAGAAGGACGAACATCCATCCCTTCAAGAGCAGCATTTAAACCTTCTTCAACATTTGGGAATCTAAAATCGTTAAGACCCATTTTCGTTTAAAGATTAAAGGTTTGAGATAAAGCTTGAAAGTTTCGGAAGTCAGAAGATAACTTTGGAAAAAAGACGAGAACAAATTCAGAGAAGTTTGTTCGCAGGAATAAGGTGAATGTTAAAAGAAGGATGGCGCGGTATTTATAGAAATTTATTGGAAACTGAAACGACGCCAAACAGTAATTATTATTCAACAGGTAAAAACCGAAGAAACCGCTTGAGTAACCCAATCGCAAATTGACACGTGGACCGAAGATTCCAGAAGCAGGTAAATCTATCGACTCGGAAATTCCGCTACAATTTTATGAGTCTGGGGGGACAATTGTTCGATGCTAATAAACTCCACTCGGCAATCATCTTTGTTTGGCAATATACTTCTTCCCTCAAAATTCTCAAGAGTTCTTATCCTTTCTTCACTCTTTAATCAGAATTTCGGATTTAGTACCCTTGTGCTAAACCCGGTTCAAACACCAATGATATTTACAAAAACTATATAAGAAATTTTTTTTGTTCCTTCTTTATATTTGTTTTGTAACACTGGTGTGCAAGTAATAGATAGAAGAGTAGTATTCATAATGTTAAAAATTTCGTGGTTAGGCAAATAATAGTAACATGTGTTCCCACACCTACTTAATGACCACTTCTTTTATCCAAAAACCATGATAATAGAGAAAAATATCATAAAAAGGAAACAACTGAAGCACTTACAAAAATTAAAAAATTCAAAACAAAAGAATTTTGTCAAAGAAATTTGTATTGCATATCCATATATATGAGGTCTTACAATCATAAATGCACTATACAATAAACTTTAAACATAGATTTATGATTAGAATCCAATTATAGATTCAACTCTATATATAAATAAATATATATATATATATATATATATATATATATTAGATAATCATGATGTACACAAGATATTTTTTTATAAAAATAAATATATTTTGGTAGTTATTTATATTTATTTATAATATTTATATATGATATTGTTTACCTTAAGTTTGTTTAGTTCATGGTATGATTTGTATATGCAAATTTATTTACTATATATATTTAAGAGTGATTTAGGCAGAAATTCATTTGATTATGTATAACTAATAAAGTAACAATGAAAATCTCAATATTAAACATTTAAAATGGCTTACATGTAAAAGAGACGAGAATACCCTTATGGTACGTAAAAGCATCAAAATGTGATGGAAGAGAGAAGACAAAGCATTAAATGCGATATTTAATGATCTGGTCTCATTCATTACCTGGTAATACATATTATATCTGCTAACGTAAATATATGACATGGTAATATAGTTATTAGCCGGTAAAATATATAGTATATGTTAACTTATAAATGTATTACCCGTTAATTTGTTTATTATACAGGTAACATATTTATCATCTGCTAACTTAAAAGTAATACATGTAAGTACATTTACTATTTGCTATATTATATCTATATTACTCATTAAGAAATTTATTGTCCGCTAACCTATGTGTTTTACTCGTTAACGGGTTTATTACATGAGTAACATACAAATTATCCGCTAAGTACTATATATTACTCGTTAAACTATATATTAGGTGATAACAAATTAATTATCGTTTAACCCAAATCTAATCTCCCCAAATCGTAACGAAATCTGATTAAATTTGTGATTTCGTCCAATGGAACTTGAGAGCACCATTGGAGGTGATACACGAAGCCTACGGAGAAAACGATGAAGAAGGGGAATCCATCGATTGTCTATAAATCGAATTCAGATCTCAATTTTTCAAATGGGACTCGGCAGAAAATATGGAAATTAGATGGGAAGTTGATGAAATTGGTAGTGAAGGATTTTGATTGAGATCAAACTCGACTATAGCTGTAGCAAGATAATGAACAAACATAATTAAACTGAAATTGATTTTCATGGGGAGGAAGGAAAGATATGATTTGATGTAAGAGAAGGAAAGAGAATGACGAGCAAAAGAACTGAAAAAGATTTGTAAGGACATATAGTCTTTGTCTCCAAGTACAGTAGTGATTGTAATAGTGACATCTAATTTAGGCTTATTTTCTTACTATGTACCCTAAATACTTTATGTTTAATGTACTAAAATTAGTTAAAATGATGATCTATTATGTATACTAAACATACTTTTTGATATTTTTTACCATCTTTGTATATAAATTCTTTATGATTTGTGTCACTTATGTTTTTATATATGTGTTCACTTTAGATATGTGTTTATTTATGATTTTTGATTGTGGAGAATTGATCTATTCCCTCCAATTGATTATGTATAACTAATGAAGTAACAATGAAAATCTCAATATTAAATATTTAATAATGGCCAACACGCAAAAGAGACGAGAATGCCTTTATGGTACGTAAAAGCATCAAAATGTGATGGAAGAGAGAAGACAGAGCATTAAATGCGATATTTAATGATCTGGTTTCATTCTTTACCTGGTAATAGATATTATATCTGCTAACGTAAATATATGACATGGTAATATAGTTATTAGCCGGTAAAATATGTAGTATCTGTTAACTTATAAATGTATTACCCGTTAATTTGTTTATTATATAGGTAACATATTTATCATCTGCTAACTTAAAAGTAATACATGTAAGTACATTTACTATTTGCTATATTATATCTATATTACTCGTTAAGTAATTTATTATCCGCTAACCTATGTGTTTTATTCGTTAACGGGTTTATTACATGAGTAACATACAAATTATCCGCTAAGTACTATATATTACTCGTTAAACTATATATTAGGTGATAACAAATTAATTATCGTTTAACCCAAATCTAATCTCCCCAAATCGTAACGAAGTCTGATTAAATTTGTGATCTCGTCCAATAGAACTTTAGAGCACCATTGGAGGTGATACACGAAGCCTACGGAGAAAACGATGAAGAAGAGGGGAATCCATCGGTTGCCTATGAATCGAATTCATATCTCAATTTTTCAAATAGGACTCGGCGGAAAATATGGGAATTAGATGGGAAGTTGATGAAATTGGTAGTGAGGGATTTTGATTGAGATCAAACTCGACCATAGCTGTAGCAAGATAATGAACCAACATAATCAAACTGAAAATGATTTTCATGGGGAGGAAGGAAAGATACGATTTGATGTAAGAGAAGGAAAGAGAATGACGAGCAAAAGAAGTGAAAAAATTTGTAAAGACATATAATCTTTGTCTCCAAGTATAGTAGTGATTGTAATAGTGACATCTAATTTATGCTTATTTTCCTGCTATATACCCTAAATACTTTATGTTTAATGTACTAAAATTAGTCAAAATGATGATCTATTATGTATACTAAATATACTTTTTGATATTTTTTACCATTTTTGTATATAAATTCTTTTTGATTTGTGTTACTTATGTTTTTATATATGTATTCATTTTAGATATGTGTTTTTTTTATGATTTTTGATTGTGGAGAATTGATCTTTCCCCGCCCCCCCCCCCCCCCCC
>OVAX01002353.1:15167-30571 GCA_900406405.1 Lepidium africanum
CCCCCCCCCCCGCGGAGAAACTATATAGCAGTATAAACCCCTCGGAACTATTCCTCTTTACATATGTACACCGTTTGAAAGTTTAATTGCTGTTTCTACACGAAATCGAATTTTAAATATACCGAATAAAATCGAACCACTGAATGGCTTTGATTTAGTATACCGAAAATAAATCAACCAATAACTCGTTTGTATTCTTAGATAACCCATGCGAGTCGAATAATCCATTAACCCCAATTCATCGTATCAATGAAGAACCCTAATTCTTCTCTCAGCAAATTTCACCATAATTGTTTTGAAGATCATAGTGTGTACTCAAACTCGAGTTTATCTTCTATACTCTTCTACAACCCACGAGAGAAATCATGTTTCTTTTTTCGTAATTTAGTTCTCAAAAGTCTGTAATTGTTTTTGTTCTTGTATGTCGAATTTGATAGGGAAGATGGGCAGCAATGTGTCTGGAACTTCAAGTGGTTCATCCCATACCCGTCACAGAGGAATCGTGGCCGGAATTTGTAGAAGATGCTGGTGTGGAGCTTCAATAATGACAAAGAATTCGAGATCAGAAAATAATCCAAAACGGCGATATCTCCGTTGTTTCTATGCTGTATCACTGAGGGTAATTGTATTTCAATTGATTTATATGGATTGTTATTTTCGAGATGTTGATATTTGAAATTCTTATTAAGCCTTTCAATGACAAACACATTTTTAAATGATTGGATGAGGCACTGCTAAATGAAGTTGAAACCTTGGGTGATTTGATTCGAGCACTTGACAAAGACGTTAAAGAGATCACGACATTAAAACAAGAACAACAAGAATTGGAATTTGAGAAGATGAAATCAATGGTTGAGAAAGATATATTGGAAAGGATGGATAATTTGCTTGTGGAAGCCCATTGGAACATGAAGAAAATGATGATTCTTGTAGTGCTAGGTTGTCTAATCTTAATTGTTGTTATGAAATTTGTTTAGGTAGATACCGTAGATTAAGGTTTCACTATGTTGACAATATTACGTTAGCTTCAGGTTTCTCATTTTGTTGTTATGTGTTACCATCGGCTTTTAGGCAAGTCAATATGTCATTTTGTTGTTATAATTATTTGAAAATCACAAAACAGATATACAGAACAAACGACTTTAAGTGATTATTTTTGATTTGTTAAGTAAGTTGGCTGATAAAATTTAAAATATCCAAATACATAACTGTTTTATATCAATGATAAAATTTAAAATACCCAAATACATAACTGTTTTATATCAATGACTTAATAGATCATTCACCGAACACATAAGTTGCTAAGATCATGAACTATAAACATTGCTCAAAAAACCTACGTAGTCTAGTTCATGACCAACCCAAAAAAACAGCATCTTCTGCAACATTTACTCCACCTAACTGCACCAAAAGAAAACCTCTAGCTTCTATTTTTGAGGGAGTTGACCTTGGGAAGATTCACTATGTTCAGTTAGAGCCTACATTGAAGACAAGCATTTGCATAAATAAGTAGAACAAATGACTACAATCTAGAAAAATTAATTTGAATAAGAACCAACCTGACTGCTTATGAATTCTTTTCTATGGAACCTACAGTTGTGATTTGCTGCTCCACAAATCCCACAATGCATCACTCTTTTAAGCACTCTTGGCTGTCTTCTCGTAGGAAACTCATTCACCCCCTTCTTCCTTTTTTCTTTCTTCTTTCTTACGGGCTACGGTGGCGGTTGAGGCTGATAGACATTAGGAGCTGTATTATTTGGCCAATGACGAGGTCCTTTTAATGGTGTTACACCTTCTGCATAGTTAAGCCTCCATGTATGTGTTTTAAACCAATTGCAGACATAGTCTTCGACCACGAGTTTTTGGCCAATGACGACCACCAGTTTTTTTCCCTTTTTTCCCAAGTTCCTTCTTCAAATTGGCGTAAATATGTCGAACACACATTCGGTGTTCAATGTTTGGCATCTCCATACTTGCAGCTCTACATAGACCCTACAGAAGACAATGATAAATGACTATTAAGTAGGTAAAAACAGACAACAAGAGCCAATGAAAACTTAAATAATAACGTACTAAAAAACACTAACCTTTTGCCGATCAGAAATCAAGACAAATCCTTCACCATCACCAAGCTCCAAATCAACCTTAAGTCTCCTAAGTTATCACAACCAATTCTCTGTGTTTTCTACCGGTACTACCCACACATCTAAACCCTATTTTATTCTTATCATACCTGTATTGTTTGATGTTTCTTCCAGTTTTGAGAACATAATCGACAACTGCTTCTTTGAATGCAACACCATTGATGAACGTCAAGCTTTCATCTAATTGACCGTCACCTCTACTCATATTCTCACGGTTTTGAAATTCATTGGAGGGTCTCTCTTCATCATTGTCTCTTCCTGGGTAGATGTTGTGGTGAATCCTCGGTTCATCAACAAACAGAGCGACCCCTTTCTCAATCTCGTACTCAATACGCTCAAATACATCTTCGCCGTCGCACCCTTCGAGAAGCTCACCTCCGCCTTCATCGTTATCATCTGTCACAGGGACGACAGCAAATGAGTCCGTTGGTTTGATTTTTGATTTTGTAGTCTCCTTCATCTACCTCTGCCGGAGAATTTCTTGTACTCGTTTTCTAGGGTTCTTACGATTTTATTTCTGGTGTTACGAATGAAACGGGTCAAAGAGATAGTTATCGGCTCTTAATTTTGTTGGGTTAAGAGAAGCAATTGGTTTAGTTTGTTAAAATCTGAGTTCCTTCTGGTTAATCTTTCTTGTTGGTTCAGTAAACCCAAATTAACCAACAATATATGTAGAATTAAGAGTTCAACTTCTAATACGGGCTGATTTAAAATTTAAAATTTAAAATTCAATTTCGTGTAGAAACAGCAATTAAACTTTCAAACGGTGTACAGATGTAAAGGATAGTTTTGAGGGGTTTATGGTGCTATATAGTTTCTCCAGGGGGGAAATAGATGGATTACTCTTTTAAATTCTGTCTATTTATTTTAGGTTTTTAGAGATGTGTTCATTTAAATTTATAGATCTGTATTTATTTAGGTTTTTTTAACTCATATTTAATTAGGTTTATAGGATCGTATTCATATAAATATATTTTTAGGCATGTATTAATTTAGATTCTTAAACCATGTTCGTATTGTATAAAATTGTTTTCAAGATATTATTTAAAATTTATTTTGAATGTTGCTAATATTATATAGAAATATATGATCAAATTATTTTAAATCTTGTATGAAAATTAAAAACTATATATGCATGAGAGTTTTATTTCTAAAATATTATATGAGGTTTATCTAAAATAATGATTTAATAGTTATATGAGGTCGAATTTATGTATCGTTTTCATGTTTAAATGTTTTGAAAACGTGATTCCGCAGAAAATATATCATTCATAATAACACGCACGAAATAAAAAAAATGGAAATTAAGAAGTGTTTTTTAAATCCATTCCGCATGTTTTAGATTTTTAATTAGTTTATGCAAAACTTGATTCATCTACTTAAGAGTAGTTTTTTGGTGTTCCAAAAAATAAAAAAGCTATTTTTTTTTTCATACATTTTTACGAGATCTCTTAGTTCAACTCTAACTTTATATTCACGGGATACATTCAGTATTACTGCAGAATGATAAGAAGCAATGCATGCTCAAATCTAAACCTAAATCTAAATATTCACGGGATACATGCGGTCGATGTTTGGTAATGCTCAAATCTAAATTTTGTAGCTAATTTATTTTTTTGTGGATTAGTTAATTCTTTTAAAATTCACTTGTTTTAAAGGGTACAATATTATTTAATTTTTTACTAAATAATAGTTTAAATTCTACAAAATTCAGTCAGATTTTGCGTTTACCATTTGATTTTAACTTATTTTGCAAGATTCTTCATAAAAAAAAAATTTCACCAGATTCTGCATTCAGCACAATTCTGCAATTACCATTTACACCCTAATATTATTTAAAGTTTGGACTACAATTAAGTTTTAATAATTCTCTGAAAGGTTTAATTGCTCCTATCTCTTCTTTAAATTCATCCAACTGCTTTTAATTTTTAAAAACGTGACTGAGTTTGCTGATTGATGAATTATATATAACGTATACATATATTTTTTATCAATCATCCACATATCTTTGCAGCACCTAATAGCATAACTGTTGTTGCATATTTGGGTCAATCGAGAGATGAATATCAATACAAAATCTTATATATTATTAGAGAAGTGATTTTTTTAAAAAAATTTACGTGTCAACATCACGTTTAATTTTAATATAGTTGATTACAAAATTGTCATAATATTAAATTACAAATTTACCCAGAACATTAAAGTTTAGTTTATTTAATATTTATTTATTTATTTTGATATGAAAATAATAACATAGGTTTTCTAAGATATTATAAAATCTAAAATTACTTTTTTTTGCTTTGATTTAATCTTTATATTTAATAATATAGATAATGTTGGAGGTGGATCCGAAATCCTATTTTGGTCCACGGGAGACAATGGACGAATATTCTAAGTCTTGAACTCGGTAAGATTATCGAAGTGTCAACTCAGTTATCTTCAGTCAACTCGGAAGAATTCCTTCTCGGAAATGCGTTAAGCATGAAGGAAGTCAGACAACACATCATCAAACAAAGAAATGAAAATTTTCCTATTCCGACATAGAAAATTTCTGAAAATCTAGCTAAGATCTTTTAGATAAGATTATATCTGAACAATTGTAATATTTCCTTTTTGCAAACTACTTTGTAACCGCCTCTATGATCTATTAATAGAGGAGCAGATCCTTCAAAAAAAGGGATCGGCTTTTTGACATACATATTAAGCAATATAACTCTACTCGACAACCTTCTTTGCTATTTGGCAATCAATTTATTCTCTTCAAATTCTCAAGAGTCCTTGACCTTTATTCCCTCTAAAAATCAGAATTTAGGATTTAGTACCTCTGTGCTAAATCCAGTTCGAACAGTTGGTGCCATCTGTGGGGACGACATCGAAGGACTTCTTTACACAGGAGAAAGGAGTATACGCCAAGAAAGTAAGGATAGTTGAAGACGAAGTTACCATCAACTCACCAGAAAGGAGGAATCCTAGCCTCCAAGAACACACTGATCCAACTCTCGGATCACCTTTGAACTCTGTTCAAACTCGGGAGGAAAATTGAGAGGAATCTCGAGAAGTTACTATTCTCCTTGGACCGCCTGAAGGACCGCCATTGATCGAGAACTTGATTGCACAATACGAAGCATCTGATCAAAGAAACACTGATAGATTTGATAGATTGCATGGATAAACGAGAAAAGTTTCCCATCTGCACAAATCAACAGGCTGCATGGAGAATTTTTGGCCACTGTGCAAATGAACCTATTTGGAAGCATGCCGAGTCCGCAGATAGCTAACGTCTCGAGACTAGAGCAATCTACGATGTAGAACGTGCCGGGATAGCGAGCGCCAACAACCTTAGATGCGGCAACCGTATTCAGAAAGATGGAAGATATAAGGTCACTGTACCATCAAGCCACCAGCTCGGCACCCGAGATTGGGCGAATCCTACCTCAAGCTCGAAATTCGCCATTTACGGCGAGAGTGAAAAGAGTGCCAGTACACCGAGGACCAAGACTAAGATGTCCTTCATATGACGGAACTACCGACCTGTTAGAATTCATGAGCGCCTTAAATGTCATGATGAATGGAACGAGTTACAATCCCGACTAGGAAGATGCAGCTTATTGTCAAATCTTCACCAAGAATCTAACCGGTGATGCTTTGGTATGGTTCACCAAATTACCAACGTGATCGATTGAGCGCTTCAATCAACTTACCGAGTTGTTCATGAAGCAATACGCTCTGTTTGTCAACTAAGACACCTCTACAGCAGAGTTACGATCTTTGAAGCAAGGATTTGACGAGTCCTTGAAGTCGTATCTTAGACGCTTTAAGAAAATCGTGACTAACACAAAAGTCAGCAATGATATGAGCATTGAGGCTCTAAGAACCAGAATGATTATAGACAAGGCCTTAAGGAGAGATCTTTTTGTGAATCGGCCAAGTACGATCTCGGATGCTCTTTGCAGAGCAGTAAGGCATGCATATTATGTGGAGGAAAAGCAAATCCTCGCTAAAACTTAGAAAACTCAGTGAGACTCGGGAGCAAAGGAGTCAAAAGAGGAATGTCACGAGCCAAGACAGGATAATTACAGAGGGAAAGCAATCTCGACTACCGTTTTTCAAGTCGAAGAAACTAATGGCTCAGCTTGTAAGAAGTCCTTCAACAACACTTACAATCAAAGTGAGTATTGTGCATTCCATAATTGAGCCGTTCACTCCACTTCAAAGTGTAAACAGCTGGAAGAACTACTCGCCGAAAAGTTTAGCAAAGGTGAGTTGAATGTCTCAGAAGAAGAGACTCAAAAGTTTAAAGCACAGAAGTAGAAAATAGCCGAGTTGCGAGAAGCAGCTTTGTAAAGCGGGAAGCTAGAGCGGAAACGCTAAAGAAAAATCTAAACGGCAGAAATAGGACAAAGAGACCAACGAGCAAGGGTCTCCAAGAGTGGAAGTCAACGTAATCATGGGAGGATTACAGTTCTGTGACGACACTATAAGATCGATCAAAAAGTACGAGCGAAAGGTTATAGCATCGGTCAACCTCGAACCAGTCACTCACAACTTAGGAACAGTGGATTCGAAAATAACATTCACCACCAAGGATATCGAAGGAGTAAGCTTCCCACATAACGACCCGCTAATCGTAAAATTACGAGTAGCCGACTATGATGTATCTCGGATTCTCATCGACATTGGAAGTTTAGTGGACCTAATATTCAAAGAGACACTTGAAAAAATGGCGTTTCTAGACGTTCGACTTAAACTAATGGATAGAACACTGACTACGTTCGATGGAAGTACAATCTGCGATTGGAATGGTCAAGTAAGCAATCCGAGTTGCCGGAATCACGAGGTGGATCAAGCTTTTGGTGGTAGAAAACCATCGATTTATAACATGATCTTAGGAACTCCATGGATTCACGCGATGAAAGCAATCCCGTCAAGCTATCATCAGTGCGTAAAGATCCTGAAAAATAAAGGAGTTTACACGCTTTAGAGTGATCAAAATATGTCTCTGACTTGCTTTATCGCCGAATTGAAATTACAAAAAAAATCATGCATGATCACATCGTTTGTTAACGGCAAAGCATTCTCGAAACCTCCCGCTCCCGAGAAGCCAGATCAATCAATCGTTAAACTCGTCAACATCGACATGATGGACTCGTCTAAATGCGTAAGCATTGGACTCAACTTGAGCAAACCAATCCTAGAGAAGTTAATTCCACTTCTAAAATAAAACGTAACAACATTCACATGGACGGTCAAAGACATGCTAGGAATCAATCCAAAGATTGCAAGTCACAGATTAAATGTCGACCCGACATACAAACCAGTCAAGCAAAAAAGGAGAAAGTTAGGACCGAAAAGGACGAAAGCCATAATAGACAAGCTTAAAGAGCTAACCACGCCAGATCCATCGTTGAAGTGCAATACCCGGAATGGTTAGCCAATCCAGTTGTCATCCCCAAGAAAAATAGGAAGTGGCAAGTCTGCGTGGACTTTACCAAATTGAACAAAGCTTGTCCAAACAATAGTTTCACATTACTAAACATCGACCGCATTATTGAAGCAACAGCTGGAAACGAACTTCTTTTGTTTATGGATTCTTTCTCAGGATATAATCAAATTAGGACTCATCATGGAACGAGGAAGTTACTACTATAGAGTTATGCCATTCGGATTGAAGAATATTGGAGCAACTTACCAGTGTTTGGTCAATAATTTGCTGACCAACTCGGACAAATGATGAAAGTATATATAGACAACATGTTAGTCAAGTCGGTAAAGGTAGAATATCATGTTGACCACTTAGCACTTTGCTTTCAAACTCTGAACAAGTATCAGATGAAGCTCAACCCGACAAAAGGCACCTTTGGAGTAACTTCGGGAGAATTCTTCAGCTACATAGTCAATCAAAGGGGAATCGAAGCAAATCCAAAACATATTAAAGCAATCCAAGAATTATCTTCTTCGAAGAACAAACGGGAAGTTCAAAGGCTCACTGGCCGAATTATTGCAATAAACCGATTCATCTCGCGCTCAACAGACAAGTGTCTTCCATTCTACAATTATTACGAGGGAACAAAGAGTTCAAATGGGATAAGGAGTGCGAAAATGCTTTTTCTGAGTTGAAAGAGTATCTTTCGACTCCATCAACCCTGGCAAAACATGAAGAAGGGGAACCACTATACTTATATATTGCGGTCTCAACTTCGGCAATAAGTAGCATACTCGTTCGAGACGATAGAGGAACTCAACATCCAATTTTCTACATCAACAAGTCTTTAGACGGAGCAGAGTCTAGATACTTAACTACAGAAAAACTTGCATTAGCAATTGTAACCTCGGCAAAGAAGTTACGTCTTTATTTTCAATCTCACACCATCATCGTATTAACGAATCATCCGCTACGAACAATATTGCACAGTCCGAACCAATCCAGAGGATTGACTAAATGGGCTATTGAGTTAAGTGAATACAACATCCAATTCAAAGGAAGAACCAACACAAAATCTCAAGTAGTGGCCGACTTCCTAATCGAATTGTCTCTCGACCTAGAACCTTTAGAGTCGGACAAAGTTCTTCAAACCTGGAGAATTTACGTAGATGGGTCATCCTCCCAACATGGTTCATGAGTTAGAATCAGACTAGAAAGTCCAACTGGAGAAATCCTAGAGCAATCTTTTCGACTTGCCTTCCTAGCATCGAATAACAAGGCTGAATACGAAGCATTGATCATGGAGACTAGGCTGGCCAAAGAAATCGGGGCAACCAAATTTGAATGTTACTACGATTCTCAGCTAGTGGTTAACCAAGTCAACGGAGGTTACGATACAAAGAATGACCGAATGGAAGCATATCTCAAAGGATCTGAAATTCAAAGTCAACAAAATTTCCTGAGCAGAAAACACTTCAGCTGACGCCTTAGCAGCTCTAGCGTCTACAACTGATCCCATTCAAAGACGAATTATACCAGTTTAAAGTATAGATCAACCGAGTATAAGCCTACCAAAAGGGGATCGTGACTCGTTTTGGTAAATGCTGACACTATGAAAAACTCTGATACCGAGATGCCAGACATCGGGCAACCCAGAGAACAGAAAATCGATTAGAGAGATGAGATCCTTGCATATATCATTGATTGAGAAGCTCCAGAAGATATGTGGGTAGCTTGCCGACTCAAAGCCAAATGCGCTGTATATGCCAAAGTAAATGGAAAGTTGTATCGGCGAAGTACAAACAGAATTCTCCTCACTTGCATCCACGGTGACGAGGTCAATGAAATTATAAAGGAAACGCATGACGGAGCAGGTGGAAATCACAACAGTGGAAGATCACTTATGCATAAAATCCGAACTTTCGGGTACTATTGGCCAACTATAGCAAAGGATTGTGCGCAATATACAGCCGAGTGCGACAAGTGTCAGCGACATGGACACACCTTCCATGCTCTAACTAAAGAATTGACTTCATCAATTATGCCGTATCCATTTATGCGGTGGGCAATGGACATAGTCGGACCATTGCCTTCATCACGACAGAAATGTTTCATGCTTGTTATGACAGACTACTTTTCAAAATGGGTCGAAGCCGAGGCATACTCTCACATTACGGATAGAGAAGTAGTCAAGTTCATATGGAAGAACATCATCTACCGACATGGGCTACCTTATGAGATTGTGACCTACAACGAATCTTAATTCATCTCGGTAAAGTTTACAAACTTCTGCTTCTCGATGGAACATCCGAGTAAGTAAGTCGACCCCACAAAACCCGCAAGGAGTTGGACAAGTAGAGGCAACAAACAAGTAAATACTAGATGTAATCAAGAAAAGGCTTACAGATAAGAAATGGAATTGGGCTACCGAGTTGGATGGTGTATTGGACAACTCCTTTTTCCCTCTCTCATGGTATGGAAGTAATGGCACCAACAGAAGCAACGATTCCAACTTTGCGACGGGAATGTTTTCCAAAATCAAAAGATCAAACAATGAAGCAATGGAAGCTAGTATCAACGACTTGGAAGAAGAACGAGACGAAGCACTTCTCAGAGTGCAGAACTATCAACAACAAGCCGCAAAATACTATAACAAGAAGGTTCGTAGATGGCACTTCGCAGTAGGAGATCGGGTACTCCGAAAAGTGTTCGAGAACACGGCTGAACTAAACGCGGGAAAACTCGGCACCAACTGGGAAGGGCCATACATCATTTGTAATGTCGTAAAACCTGGAGTCTACGAGATCGCAACTATAGAAGGAGAGATGGTTCCACGAAGTTGGTACTCCATCAATTTGAAGTGGTATTACTACTGAGGACGCGCTTACTCGGCGACCTAGATGCATTACTTGATGCATCTCTATCGAATTAATTATGTAATCAGAACTACGTTTTGGCTTGATCCCTTGGGGTACGTAGGTAACCTTAGGGTGCAACTAAAACTAAATAGAATTTTTAAGTTCCTATTCATGTTCGGCAAAAAAAAAAAAATTAAAATTGAAGGATCACACCCTAACTCACGAATGTTGAGACAAAAATTATCGAAAAAGACGAAACATAGTTTTGTACAGAATGATGAGATTCATTCTCGCAAAGACAAAGCATAGCTTTGTACAGATTTACCAAGGTTGAGTCCTCGATGAAGACGAAACACAGTTTTGTATAGATTTACCAGGCTAAATTCTTGGCAAAGACAAAATATATCTTTGTACAAATTTACCGAGGTTGAGTCCTCGATGAAGACATAACACAGTTTCGTATAGATTTATGAGATTAAATTCTCGGCAAAGACAAAGCATAGCTTTGTACAGATTTACCGAGGTTGAGTCCTCAATGAAGACGAAACACAGTTTTGTACTGATTTACGAGATTAAATTCTCGGCAAAGACAAAGCATAGCTTTGTACAGATTTACCGAGGTTGAGTCCATGATGAAGACAAAACACAGTTTCGTGCAGATTTACGAGATTAAATTCTCAGCAAAGACAAACTTTGTACATATTTACCAAGATTGAATCCTCAACAAAGAGGAAACATAGTTTCGTACAGAGTTACGAGGTTAAATTCTTGACAAAGACAAAGCATACATTTGTACAGATTTACCGAGGTTGATTCCTCGATGAAGATGAAACTTAGTTTCTTACAGATTTGCAAGATTAAATTCTCGACAGGGGACAAAACATAACTTTGCATACACAATCCAAAAAAAAAAAAAATTTTCTCGACAAGAATAAAAACAACATCTTTGCGAAAGATCATTTCCGAGATCAAAATTCTTATTCAAAAAAGTTAAACTGAGTCTTAAAATCTCTGTTTTAAGGACCAAACAATGAATGTTATCTTCCTAACAAACAAGATCAAATTCTCAAATTTAGTAAAGAACTTAGCTAAACGTGCAAAAACAAGAAAATATCTCGGGGATTAAACTTCATATTTTTCCCATATATTATACAAAATTTCGAGTCAATCTTTTGACGAGTTCTCAATTTCAGATTTTGAAGTCATAAACAAATTTGAATATCATAATTTGTTTATAAAATAATAACAATGTTTATTATGCAGAAAAATAATCACAAGACAAGCATCAATTACAAGAATCAAAGAGACGACTATGAAGAAAGTCAAACACCACTAATAAGAATCAAAGAGATGACTCTGAGAAAGCCAAAACACTGATTACAAGAATCAAAGAGATGACTCTGAAAAATGCCGAGATGAAATTGGCTAGAAAAATTCAGACAAAAAATTTATTATTCCAGAAGTCTGACTATTATTGTGCGAAGCTTCGCCAATTTCGAGTACCGGGACAACCAAGTCTCCAGGAAGTAGCATCGTCAAATTCTCTCTGTTGATAATTTCCTTGAACTCGTTCAACTTAGCCGTCATCAAGTCCATAACTGCCGCATGGATATTGATGCCTCAGTTGGAAAGCAATTGGAAAACATTAGTTGACCCGAGATATTGGGCCTAAGACAACCAGGCTTCCAAGTTCACATCCAAATCATTAAACTGAGCAACAATTTAGTTAAAGCGCTCAGTAAGTTGATCATGAAGACCTTGGAAGATCTTCCTCTTCTCATCATTCAGAACTTGACGAAGCCGGGAGTCGAAATTCTCCTTTATGGAGTTCCACTCGGCCTGAAGCTCTTGAAGCTTGTCATTTGCCTTCTCGGTGGACTTGAAGGCAATGTTCCGGTCTGATTCAACGCAGCTAAGCGACTCTGTCACAGCCGCATTCTGTTCTACCAACTTCAGAATGTTCTTACATTTTACCTTCAACTCGTCCTTAACACGAGCGAGTCCTTTTTCAACAGCAGTAAGCCTGGATCTCGCCTCCATCGCTTTGAGATGAGTCTGGCCGGCTTGGCCAGCAAGATTAGAGTTTCTCTGGACATTTCCATCCGGGTTAGCGCATAACCTCTCGCGCTCCAGTAAGATGCTATTCAAGTAGGCGATAAACTACAAAGACTTTGATAAAGTTAAAGTCAGAAAAAGCTAAGCGGAAATAACAATGAAACCAAACTCGGCAAAATAAACTCACTCAAAATAGCAACTATGCGGCCTCTTCGTACTCTTCACGATTCACCATTTGATCCGGAGAAAGGAGAAGCTCTAGAGTAGTCCTGATCTGACGCATCAGATCAGCGCACTTCGTACGAAACTCCAAGTTTGATCTCGGGTCAGAGTGATAGTGAGAGAAGCGGAAGTCGGGTGCAACCCTTCCTCTCCCCCGAGAAATGTTAGAGGAGCCACCTCAAGGAACGCCTCTAGGAGAGGAGATCCTAGGAGGAATAACCCTTGTTCTCTTTACAGGTCGTGAATTTCCACGACCAGATCGCGAGGGAACCTCGACAATGTCCCGAGTCAGAGCAGTAGAGGATTTGGTAACCCTAGAAGATCCTCCAGAAGGACGAGTATTCCTTCAAACCTTCTTCAACGTTGGGAAGTCAAAATTCATCAAGACCCATTTTCGTAAAAAAAGAAGAGTTGAAAGAAAACTGTAAAGTTTGAAGTCGAAAGACAATTTTGAAAAAAGACGAGTATAAAAGTTAGTGAAGATTTTACTGGCAAGAATGGATTGAATGGTAGAAGAAGGATAGCACGGTATTTATAGAAATTTACTGGTAGCCAAAATAATGCAAGCATAGTAATTATTACTTAACGGGTGAAAACCTAGGCGACTGCCAGAGTAATCCAATCGCAGGCTGATACATGGACCGAAAGAAGCAGGTAAACTTCCCGACTCAGAAATTCTGCTATACTTTTCCGAGTCTAGGGGGACAATTGTTGGAGGTGGATCCGAGATCCTACTTTGGTTCACGGGAAACAATGGACGAATATTCTAAGTCTTAAACTCAGCAGGATTATCGAAGTGTCAACTCAGATATCTTCAGTCAACTTGGAAGAATTCCTTTTCAGAAATGCGTTAAGCATGAAGGAAGTTTGACGACACGTTATAAAGCAAAGAAATAGAAATTTTCTTATTCCGACATGGAAAATTTTCAAAAATCTAGCTAAAATCTTTTTGATAAGATCATATCTGAACAATTGTAATATTTCATTTTTGTAAACTACTTTGTAACCGTCTCTATGATCTATAAATAGAGAAACATATCCTTTAAAAAACGGATCATCTTTTTGACAGACACATTAAGCAATATAACTCTACTCGGCAACTTCCTTTGCTATTTAGCAATCAACTTCTTCTCTTCAAATTCTCAAAAGTCATTGCTCTTTCTTCCCTTTAAAAATCAGAATTTTGGATTTAGTACCTCTGTGCTAGACCTCATTCGAACAGATAATTACATTACTTCTAAATTTCTTATTTTACATATTAAAATTATTTCATTTTAATTTAATTTTTTTAAAAAAATTAATCATTTTATTTTAAAATAAATATATTTTTTTCATAGGTTTTAAAATTATCCAAAAATTAGATAAGAAATTATTTTTTGTTTTTGAATTAATACTATTTTCAATTATTTAAATTTTAATACCATAAAAATAATATATGTTTTTCATAGTTATCATAATCATTAATAATTCTTATTTCTATTAGTATATTATATTTTTTTCTATATATAACAAAAATAACTAATTTTAATCTATTATAAATAATTGGGAAAATTTCAAAAATGCCCTTTTTGACATGCCCCTTTTAAAATCTACAATTTCTTTTAGAAATTGAGAAAGAGAGGTATGTATGAAGGGGTCCTTATTAAAAAGGGGTATGTCAAAAAGGTCATTTCTTAAAATTTTTTATAAATATATTATATAAATAATATGCAATAATGATAAAACTATGTAATTTCAGATTTTATAAATAAAAAATTGTTAATGAGATGAAATCAAGAAACAGTAAAAACTAAATTTTGCTAACATGAAATTTCAAAGGTATATATTTAAAATATATTACTTTTAAAAATATATTAAATTAAACTAATTTTTAAATACAAGTTTATATTACTAAATAAACAATTATTCAGATCTACCTAAATAATTGTGTGTCTACAAATCTAAATGAACGTGGAACTAAAAGTCTAAATGAATACAGGGTTAAAACCCTAAATGAATACGAGTCAAGAAGCTTAATTAAATATAAATTCATAAACAAATTGAATATTTGTCTAAGAACTTAAATGACACAAGTTAAAAAAATTTATATATGAAAATTGTAATGCATCAAAACCTCAATCAACAGAGATCAAAAATATATTTCGTGTACAACACTGATCATCACTATAAATTGTAGATTAATTTTTAGTATATATATCAAATATATATATGTTTAATAAATTTACATATAAAATCAAACTCGTGCATAGCGTGAGACATCATCTAGTTATTATTATGTTTTCTGAATAAAATTAAAAATTTTGTAAATCAAAGTTTTACAATACGTATTATTTTAGTTTACCAACAATTTCAAACTAACATCTTCGTCGACCAAAATCATCTCAATTGATTTTGAATGATCTCTATAATCACTACAAGAAAACATGCATTTAGCGACTGAATATTGTGACTGAAAAATTCAGTCGCTAAATTTGAGACTGATTTAAGACTGATTTGCGACTAAAAAAAATCAGTGTGAAATCAGTCGCTAATTCGTGACTAAACAATTTAGTCACCATTCAGTCGCTAATTAGCGACTAATCTGTGACTNACCATTCAGTCGCTAATTAGCGACTAATCTGTGACTGATCTGCGACTGCCGGTATCAGTCACAGATCAGTCGCTAATTAGCGACTAATCAGTGACTGATCTGGGACGGTC